>JAUPMH010156998.1:0-13463 GCA_032270665.1 Metridium farcimen
TATAGTTGTTTTCCCAAAGATATGGGCCATATATGGCCCGCATATTGTAATTTTTGCAATACATGGACCATATATGGGCCACATATTTTTTGCAATATGCGGACCATATATGGCCCAAATTATTTTTGGGCTATATATGGAAAATATATGGTATCTGGATGATATATACAGGCTATAATTCTGTATATGCGGGTAAAATTGGGTTTAATATGGTAAATATATGGGACATGAATTATATATGCGGGCCATATATGGGCAATAATTCTGTATATGCGGGTAAAGTTGGGTTTAATATGTATAATATATGGGACATAAAACCTATATATGGCCCATATATGGGAATATAAAAGTTACAAAAATTATATATCTAGACAAATATGTGGGCATAAAGGGCCATATATGGCCCACATATTATTTTATATGAATGGGCCATTTATAATATACCAATTAACAATATGTGGGACATATTGCCTACACGTTTTCTAAATGCATGGAAAGGAATGAATCCCCCACAATGAAATATATGATCATATTCCCATTTCAGTAGTAAAAGTTTAATTTCAACCACATAAGTTGTTTATGGCACATTGCTGAAAAAGTTTTTTGATATGCATGTATCATCATTGTTATATATATGTATGACAATATTTTTTACCATTCCACCAAAGGGAACGATTTGGAAAAGGAAAGATTGGAGAAGATTTTCAGCATTTTCAAACGCATGTGAAATCATTGCCAGAATGCACCTGATTTAATCATATATACTCTCTCTCTCTCTCTCTCTCTCTCTCGTCCATCAAAACAGAGGTTTCTGCTTCAGTTGCGTCTGGGTGTTTTCATTTTAGTTCTTCTACTGTACTTTGAGATAGTGGGAGAACACCCTTACTGTTCTCTTGATCCAAAAGCTTCATTGCTGCATTTATCTTTTCTTCAAACATTAGCTTGGCAAAGGTTTTTGCTAAACGCTCCTCGTTCAGACTATTTGACTTTGATGCACTAGCTAATTGCTTGCTTGATATATACACCTTAGATACACAAGCAACAAAAATAATTAAACAATAGAGTAGTTGAATCAAGGGCATTATGCTGTGATAATTGTCCACGGAAACTGGATGTTCATAAAAACAAATAGTCGCCCAAGAACGCAGTTCGAGGGCGACTATGAAGTTTTGAGGAATATCCAGTTTCCAAGGGCAACTATCACAGCATTATGCCCGAGATTTTAACTGCTCTCTTGTTTTTATTATTCAACAATAAAATTTTCCAAAGCGGACAAAAAGCTCAGCGGGCACTATGAGCTGATAGTATCCCTCCGCGGTGGGCACTATCACGTCACGTGATCACCTCTCGACCAATGAGAGCGGAGGAAAATTTGTTGTTGAATTATGTTGTATAGTAACATGTCTATTGAAAAAACATCAATAATTAGATCTAAATCAATAAACAGAATCAATATAACAGAATTGTTATCAGGTGCTCTACATGCACTAGCTAATTGCTTGCTTGTACCTTATATATTATCCCTCAATTTTCATAATCATGGTTACTAAGGTGCACAACCAACAAAAATGCTGTTAATTATCATTATAATAATACATGTCTATATTGTAACAAATATAGCATCATTGATTTGATCTAAATAAATTTAGTAATTAATCATAACTATTACAATTTCCTCGAATCTGATTGGTTGACAGACTGCTCTATTTTCCATTCCACTAATCAATTTTGTTTTTGTAATCGGACAGTGTAATTGGATAGTTGGGTGTGAATCGGACAGTTGTTATCGGACAGTTTTATGAGCCAATGATTTTACTGCTTTCAGATTAATCAACCAATCACTGAACTGATACAAATCACTATAGCAACGAAAATTATTCTCAAAAAATGAGTTTTTTTCAAAAATGGAGGATTTTTTCATTATTATTAGAAATCCCACACATTTTTCTCTGAAATTGTAATAGTTATGTAATAGTCTGTAATCATACTTGTGATCATGATTGCTATGCGGTCGTCCGATTTTGTAATCACTTGTATGATTACAGACCGAATTGGACTCCACCCAGTCCAATTACCATCATATATTATGTAAGCTTATAGTGCACTAGAAGTATATAGTACCAGTTGAAAATTTTATTGTACTATAATTGATTTAGTTAAACAATTATTCCCGAAGGCGTAAAAGTGATTATCGGTGAATATTTACCGAGCGGCGAGTCTTCAAACTGTTAGGTAACTATATTCACCGATAACCACTTCGCCTGAGGTGAATAATCATTTTAGTATAAACACAAAGGTGATTATTTCAAAAAGGAAAGAAGGAAACAGCATTCCCAGTTGAAAGTGAAAATAATGTATTTTAAGTGTGACTAGCTGTCACATAAACATTGTAAACATTGTCTCGCATAATGACAAAAAAAAAACATGAAAATTTACTATGATATCTTTAAATAGCTTGAATTGACACCAAACTCTGTAGCTTCTTTAATTTAGTCGTTTTTGAGACAGAATTTTCTTTAAAGTTTTCAATTTCATCTTCGCTAACAGTGACAAAACAAATACTGGCAGCCATTTTGTCCAAAAAGGTGATTATCGGCTGATAATCCGAGATAGCAAACCAATCAGAGTGCGCAATTTTGTATAATTACCTTTGTATTTATATACTAAAACGCATTATTGATGTTATAGTTTGTTTCAATATTGATGTATTACTATAATGATAACAACATTTTTGTTACTTAATGTACATATATATATAACCACTTAACTATATGAAAAGGAATAATATGTTATGCAAGCTTAAGTACTTACAGTAGCTATAGCACAGATGGAAGTTCTATTGTATCATTATTCCTTTTCATAATGGTTTGGTGCAAGAGCAACAAAAATGATGTTATCATTAGTGACATCAATATTGAAACAAACATCAATAATTTGATCTAAATCAATTAGCACAATGGAATTTTCTTCAGGTGCCCTGCACTTAGAAAAATGTGTAACTGGATGGCACAATAGGATGGGATCTTCTTTGACGATGTTGTTGTCAATGGTCTCCATTTCCAAGATGCAAGCACCATACTTGGGTACACTCTGGCATGTTGACTTGTAGAATGCTTCCACAATGCCATACTTCACATTGTTATGCTGGTATGACACTGTGAAAGAATTCCGTTTGTGCACTCTCTTGTACATGCGGGAATGCACCACCTTGTTGTCTCCAAGTTGGACACGAGAAAAGAAGCTCACATCTTCAATCGGTACGCCAAGATCAGATGTGACAACATTCTGTAAGGTCTCATGCATAGAGGCACCTGGATGGTATCCACCAATTACAAAGAGAGAATTTCCAATTTGTTCCCTTTTTTGTCTGGAAAATATATTAAAATTTGCAAAAAATTCATACTATAATTTATCATATGCATAAGAAATTTCTATAGAGCAGTCTAATTTTTTTTTTTAGATAGAGACAAAAAGCAACTTGTGAAGCATTGCTATAAATATTTTGTTAAAGTTGTGCCTTTTCAAAGCTGCAATGTGTTTTTAGCCAGTTTAGTGAGTGTTTAAATCATTCATTCAATAGTGACAGTGATTGAGTTGAAATATTTGTGATTGAAAGAGGAAAAATGCCATATAATAAACAATTTATTAACTTTGCTTTAGTCCAGTCATTATTATATCCCATCACTAATTGATTGCTTCAAACATATGGTTTACTTACACATGTTTATTCCTTAACTGGTGGATAAGTGTTTTGGCCTGCCCCTCCTCAAGGCCATTTACTAGTGGTGGTATGTTTTGGCGGCACAATACTGCTGTCATTATCTGTAGTGGATATCAAGAATTAGCAGTGTTTAGTGTTATATGAATTAAACACAGTCAAAAGCATAACTACACTTGTCTGTCACAGCCAAACCTATACATTCAACACTTTTATGACTGTAAAGGATGTTAGTGAAAATTGAAAATTGCTTACAAGTTCCTTGTAGTTGTGATAAAATAATCAAGTTGTTTCAGTTGTAGGACTGATCCCAACAGATTATAGCAGAAATTAGTTTTTATCAAAACTACAACTACTTTTTTTTAACATAACTTGTGAATTTCTCGCGGGCTGATTGGCTGAGAGCCATTGTTGATTACAATCCAGACCTGCTTGTGCTCACGTCATCCGTGTGCGAGCAGATACAACAGGTTTTCTTCAAACTTTTTTTAGTTGTTTTTTCGCTTATTGATGGTAAAAAAAAAAAAAATCAAAGTCAGTTTTCTATGGGTCTGTACTGTAATCGACAATCAAAATTACGTCACAAATGATCAAAACTTTGCAGCGCGCTCAATGACGTGTGACGGCAAGTCAAAATGTTTTCAAAACACATCAAAATTCTCCACTGTTTTTGTCATTTTTTTCCTCAATACTTTTTTAACGGCTAAAAAATTGCATATTTTAGTGTTAAAACTACTATATATTTTAGAACGAGGGAGGATTTAAGAAAAGTTCAAGAACAGTTTTTTAATCTGGCTTTTTCAATCAATTTACTGAACCGAAACGTGTGATGGTGTCAGTAGCGCGCACTCTTCAAGTCAAAATTCATTCACAAAATGTTTTAGTTTTTCTAGTTTTAGTAATTTGTTGTTACTATTATTTCCTTTTAAGTTTGACCTATAAGTTGTGGATATAATAAAACTGAGTACTCCTTGTTGGCTATCAGCTCATGTACGACTAAGATTATAATAACAAACAATTAACCAACACAACAATTTATTTCATACCTGTTTGGGAACATTTTGAGTGCCATGGAAATGGCCACTCAGGTCCCCATTCCAGTCTTCAAACAAGAAGAGAGAAGAAGACCAAAGTGGGCCATGTAGTTTTACATTCTCAACAAGGTGTAGAAGGAGGTGAATATTCATTAAAAGATAACGGGGGCCTGAAATAATTGAGATAATTGTACTCATGATCAGAACCAAGCATGTTCCTATACAACTAATTTTCCTCTTATTGACACACTCTTATGCACTTTGACACACTTTGAGTATTGAGCATTTTATCATATCAATAGTGTTACAATAACAGGATATTATAAAACCCAAAACCATGTGCAATTTGTTAATATATATTGCTATATCTCACCATAATACACATCAATCATTTCCACAAAGTGCATCAGCAATTTATGAGAAATTTCCAGGTCTTTGCTGGAGATGACATCTTTATTTAACAAAAATAAACTTCCCACCAAAAGAGCATAGTGCTGATAGAAGTGATCCTCCAAAATCCCTTGCATGCACGGCAATGAAAAGTAATACAGCCAGTTTCTGTATTCAGCAGCTAAAAAAAATGACCATCATTAATTTAAGAATTAAAATTATTCAGTGTCAAAACTTGATCATCAATGAGTTTGAATTAACATTTATATATAAATATAAACCATGCAGACGAGTCACGTGTCATGGGCCGTAAGTGTTTTGTTGAGTGGGAACCAATCACAACAAAAAAAGGAAAGAATAAAATGCTTATCGATTGCTTTTTGGTCAGGCCGGATGGGAAGATAATGAGGAAAATAATTTAATGTTGTATATTAACATGCATATCAATATTATACTGAATGAATGGCACTGTGAAAATAAAAAATATATACCTTTCCAATGTTTGCGGTGACGCTCTAAACTGCGTGGTACATGACCAACAAAGTTAGGTGGCATTATTTTCAAAAGACGATTGTCGACTTCAGTGACTTTGTTACCACAATACCAAGGTTTATCTGAGTGTGCACTGTTGAACCAAAGAGCAGTAAGTGTTTTTACAACACCCAAACAAACACAGTGCATGTAGTCTATGGCCACTGATGAAGGCAAGTTAAAACTGGGTAACCCAAGAAGTTGGCATGGTGCTTTGAAGCCATTCTCCTTAACAGAGTAAAGGGATATGTTATTTGTGTAAGCTATAGCAGAATCTTGAATAATTAATAAAAAATTACATAATCGGCTGTCTATCAAGTAATATATGGTTAAAAGAATTTCAGTAAAATTGTATGCCTTGGGTACTCTGTAGAGTATCATTGATAATTTAGTTGTCTTCATATGAGTATGTGTTCCTGTAAGTGAATTTTTCCATACCACAGTCTGATTTTCAACTGCTTTACAGCAGTCTTTCTTTAGTTCCTCAGATGTTCTCAGTGGCATGTGTCCACTTGAGGTGTGTCTGCAAGGGAAAGTCATAACATGACCTTTTTTTGAGGTCTTTACAACTTCCCCTTCCTCCATACAGTAGAGGCAACTAAAGTACCCAGTAAATGGCACCTATAAATTATGACAATAAAAGTATTACAACATCATTAGGGTATTTTTTTTGTTACCAACAACATGTTTTGACATGCTCACAGTTAAAAATTTGAAACAGGTATATTATACTGATGATGATCAACAATTAAGTATTTTATCAAAAAAGCAAGACATGGTTTTGAACAAATGAATGTGCTGTTCTAATACAGGCTAACAAAGATTGAAATAGATAGAAACACAAATGTTTCATAAAAATGTTGAATTTGCAGCCAGGATTCATGTTAATTATACAAATTGGTTTGACTCTGGCCTGATTTTGGTTTAAATTATTCAGACGTTTGCGATCTACACTTAGACCTTCATCAGTGATTGTTTCAAACTAAGTAATTTGTGATGATATGTATCGCGTGAATAAATAAAACCAAAAACCAGGCCATAGTCAAACCAATTTGTATTTTAACAAGAGCTGTATGTTTGACTCAATTCACACCTGTTCCACAATATCAGCTCTTGCTGGTAAATCAAAGTGACCAGACATAATCATGATGTGAGCAATAACATCATTTCCATCAGGAAGAGTAGCAGGTATACCTTGAAAATGTAATAAAAATAATTAAGTATTATGGATTTTTTAAATTTTGGTGCAACATGAAAATGAACATGATATTCAAAAAGTCCCATCCTTATTATTTCTCTTTCAACATTTATACTTTTTCAAAAAATTGTAATAAATACTAAATAAACACTAGTGTTATTGAAGAAGAACAATGATCATTATTGAAAGCTTAAATATCAATTCTTATTTGCTTTCTATTGTCCTGACTATTGTAATTTAGTTAGAAAGGAATTAATTACAAGACAAAAGATCACTCAAGCTGAACTATTTCTATTGTCAAATAAATAGACATTCTTTTCTTACTAAATTACTATAAATTTATGTAAGTGTGAAGACATTTAACCCGTGAAACAAAATTAAATAGTCAAGCTGTAATAGTCAAATAGACAGAAAAGAAAACAATGGAGTTATAGACTGCTTATTAGTCTAATCTCTATTTCACGGGTTATTAAATGAATTCACTTTATTTTGTTGTGTGACAACATTCTTGCAATATGTATAATTTAATAGGTTTATATAATTCAGATCCAGAAACAATTACTACCTTGTTGCTGTGCAGAAGTAAATTCTTGAACAAAAGGTTTGAAGAAAGTTGAGAAAAAAGGTTTTTTTTCTCCGAACCAAAGACCACTGAATAGTCTAAATTTTCTTTGGCTTCTGTAATAAAATTAAATATGTACAAATTGATAATTAATACCTTTTAAAAATGTATGATAATCATAACAATTGCATGATAGATCGAAAAATATTTGCATATAAATAACTTTGTTGATTGTACCTCAAAAGGGGGGGTAACTCATTTATAGCAAAAAAAAGTGGCCACACAGAAAAGTTTGAGGACTTGAACACAGAAACACCATCTGTGTTCAGCTTCAATGATAGATTGTATGGTTGCCTCAAGAATCCACCAGGTTTAAATTGGTCTTTATATAGACTACCATCCATGGTATCAGCAATGATATTATCCGGTGTGGTTACGTCAAAGCGGTACTTGATGCCAGCATTGAAATCTTTATCTAGAAAAATGATTTGAAAAGCAATGATCAATTACTTCACTAGATTGTGTTTTATAATATCATTATTCATATCATTTTAAAACTTCTTGACAGCAATCTAAAGATTTACGACAAAATCAAATTAACTAGTTGTAGAAGCCATTCCGGTTGTACAAAATGTTCGAAAAATTGGTGGTTACAATCCAACAATTCAACTGCAACATTTAACTGCAACATCAGCAATGCTGTAAATCGTGTTGCGTTCAAAAAGTAATTGTCATCATTATAAAGAACAAATGAGGAGCTTGTTCGGAAAAATATTGAATCGAATTGCCGAATAGCCAGAATAGCCTGATTTTCAGGCTAATGGCCGAATCGAATGGCCAAATTATGACATAGAACCCAATACTCTCCGCGCAAAGCACAGGCAACCCAATTATATGTACTTTAAGTACATAAATAAGTTCAGGTAAAAAAACAGGAACAAATTAGAAATATTATGAAGTTTTAATCAATCAGAGCGCGCATTATAATCATGCTGGTTTATAAAATTGAAGAACATTCTTAACATTCCAAACAACTCTATATAGAGAACGCTTTTTAGCCATTAGACGATCGATATCTATCAATTCATTTTATAAACTATAATACAGTAGGCGCGCGCGTTTCTATTAGTTAAATATATTACATACCTTTGAAGAGTAGTCTGATTTGCTCCTCTATTGGAATACTAATAAAGAACGATGCTTTAGAACGGCTACAGTTTGGACAGTCCCCACTCTGCACACCCGTCCCTCTATAGTAATTGCAATAATCACAAAAGTAATGTAGAGTGAGGTGTCCTTTGATACCCTCAAAGTATTTGTATACTTTTCGCACAGTTGAAGGGCAGTTGTTTGGTTTGGGACAGTGTGCTTCAAGTACCAAAAGCAGATCAGCAAAAGCTTCACCTGTTAGTTTGTATTTTTGGACGAAGGAGAGGACCATCAAAATACTTGCATTTGACGTTAGTGGCGCGTCCTTATATAGTTCTTCATTGCTTTGAGTATTGTCACCAGCGCTATCGTCATCGTCATCGTCGTCTGTGTCAGCGTCGTCGTCGCTTGCAGTGTCTTCAATGTCCTCGTAGTCTGTACTGTCCGAGCAGTCGTCGGAGCAGCTTTCGGCCTCCTCGTTAAGTAGTAAATTGGAAGGTTCTTCTATTTCATTTTCATTCAAGTTTTCATTCTCTCGGATTTTTTTTCTAGTGTTTCTTCTCGCTGATCGTGATGAAAAAGGGGCATTATTTCTTAAATATGACTGGTATCGTTTCATTTTTAACCGAAAATGCAAAGATGTCAAATGATTTTTGCATTTTACGTGGCCATGGTAGCATATCGTTTCCATGGAGAAAATAACGTCCGAAGTCACATGACTGAATTGGCCAATCATATGATCAAACGCAAATTGATTGACAGTGTGATTGACAGCTGAAACCTATTGATGCACTGGCAATATTTGCAAAGGCGCACAGTTGAGTCCGGCACAGTGTTGGGAGAGGTTTAGATTTACATTACTCAATTAACAATAAGGTATAGTATGGCTGAAAGCCGACAAAAACGCCCACTTGTTCCAAAGAAACGCATTGGAGAAGGTAAACAATTGTTATATGACACGCATTAATGTATAATTTATAGGATTGCATATACATTTTGAATTTTCGCGCGTGCGTTAATACCTAAGAAAAGGGAAAAGGAAAAAAAAGAAACTTCCGTTTTGTATAAGTGAATTAATGAATAAAACCTGCTTCAAAAAGTACTTTTACTTATTCGGGTTTTCAAATACAGAAATTATTCCACGCAGAAGAAACAGTTTTTTGGTGATTTTGCAAACTGCTTTATTATAAGCATTTCTCGGGGTAAATGTACTTAAATGAGATAAAACCTTCACAAAATTATTTCTCAGATGAAATCATTAAAAATGTAGTTTCAAATACTTCAAGTACTCCTCTAACACAGTAGATGTGACCATTTAGGTGACATCTATACATGAAAAAATGGATTTCTTTGATATAGTACTTCAAGTACGACTTCAAATGCGCGTTGTTAAAAATGAATGGTGAAAAAGAAATAAAAGAAATTCCTTTTCATATTTACTGAATTGATGAATTAAAGCCTGTTTCAAAAAAACACTTTTACTCTCTGGTTTTCAAACACAAAAATTATTTCACGCAGAAAAAAATTGTTTTTCTTTTTACTATTTTGCAAACTAAGAATTTATCGGTTTGAGTGTAAATGAGATAAAACCCTCACTAAAATATTTATCAGATGAAATCATTGAAAATGTAGTTTCAAATACTTCAAGAACTTCTTTAACACAGTCGATGTGAACATTTAGGTGACATCTATACATGAAAAGATGGATTTCTTTGATATAGTACTTCAAGCACGAATTTGAATTTTCGCGCGCGCGTTAATAAGAAAAGGGAAAAAGGAAAAAGGAAAAATAGAAAATTCCTTTATGTATTACTGAATTGATGAATAAAACGTGCTTCAAAAAGTAGTTTTACTCTTTCGGGTTTTAAAATACAGATATCATTTCACACAGAAGAAAAATTGTTGATTTTTTTGACTGCACACTAAGAATTATTCAGGGTTAATGTAAATGAGATAAAACCTTCACAAAATTATTTCTCAGATGAAATAATTAAAAATGTAGTTTCAAATACTTCAAGTACTCCTCTAACACAGTCGATGTGACCATTTAGGTGACATCTATACATGAAAAAATGGATTTCTTTGATATAGTACTTCTAGTACGAATTTGAATTTTCAAATGCGCGTTGTTAAAAATGAATGGTGAAAAAGAAATAAAAGAAATTCCTTTTCGTATTTACTGAATTGATGAATGAAAACCTGTTTCAAAAAATACTTTACTCTTTGGGGTTTTCAAATACAGAAAATATTTCACGCAGAATAATTTTTATTCTATTTTTTTACGGTTTTGCAAACTAAGCAATCGTCGTGTATTGAGATAAAAACCTCATAAGAATAACAATCTACAATTGTCTACTCAATTAAATTGATTAAACAAAAAGAGATTTTGTTTTGTTTTGATTTTTTGGATTTTGTTTCATGAAAGAAAGAGTTATAAAAATTCGCCGGTAAGCCAGAGTATCCGGTCGAGTATCCGGTCGAGTATCCGCCATTTACTTTTGAAGTCTTTGTTGAAAAGAAACTTTTAGAGGTCAAATAAAACTGTTTTTAATCAATTAACTCTATCGGTGAAATAATATGTTTTCATGTTTGGTAGTAAAAATCATGGAAAATAGTTATCTATGTAAGAACTTATTAGCCGATTCACAAAACCGTAATCGTAAAATGCTTGCAAAATTAAATTGAAGCTTACGATGAAAAAATAAATAAAAATATTTTCAATAGAAATAACAGCTCAAGAGTTATTAAGTTTGATTTAATAAAACTGATCAGATACCATAAATACAACAATACATATCAAGCTAACCTGACTTTGTGTTCAAATCACCTGAAGCTTCTTGCACGGCAGAAGGACAAGTACATTCAATCTACATATCATGATTAGTGATCCGTTCCACTGGTAAACCTTTAAGTAATGAACTTCTGCTAAGACCAAAAAAGCCATCAATTCTTGCTATTAAATGTATAATAGATGCTTTTGTACTACACGATAAGCATCTTCGCAGGTTTGTCTTTTTGCAGTCCAACGGATTGTAGAAACAGGACGTATTTGATCTTCTGCAATGCATGATCCCAACGATTAAGTAATACTTTAACAATCACAAGGCAGGCCATATTGTTCTTTTTTTTTTGATTGTTACTTCCTTTTCTATCTGGTTCAAATTTAATCGCATTTTCTTGTCGTTTGCACTCTGCTTCAGAAAATAGATTTGCCGCCAGTCGTTGTCATTGTCGTCAAAAGCTTTTGATTGGCTAGTTAATTTTCCATTGTTCTAGAAAAAGGGAGCCCAAGTAACATATTGCAATCTTTTGTTGTTTTCGTGTGTCTGTTTTCGTAAAACGTTTTTTGGTAAACAATACTATAATTTTGATTATATGACTACAACATTTATTCAATGGCCATTACTTTGCATCTTCTTGAAGAATTTGTTTGATTTTTTTGTTTTTTGTTTTATAGAAAAGTGCTATCTCGTTCAATTTTCACAAGACAACTTGCTTGACGTGATAGATAGAAAGGAAAGAATTGGACACGAAGACGAGGACAATGAAAGCGATTTCAGGGAGGGAGATGATATCATTGCCATGTGGTACGACGGCACATTCTATGACGCCAAGCTTTTGGAAATACACGGTAATAACAACAAAACCCTTAATTGGTCCTATTTAATTTGGTTACACTATCTTCTGATTTGCCTAAATTGGGCACTTTTTATGCTTCAGATGACAAGAATGAGCTACTAAAAAGAAAGGCCACCATAGAAAAAGGACAATTAGAAAATAACAAAAGAGGGAAAAATAGTGACAAAGGTAACTTAAAAATTTGGGTCAATTTTAATAATGCCCCCCTCCCCCTCCCTCCCCCAGTTTGCTATACTAAATGCGGGCGGGTAATTGGAAAAGTACATGTATGTATGTATATATTAATTGACAATATTAATTAATTGTGTTTTCATTTCTATTGCATCTGCATGTAGTTTATACAGTGTTATTATTCTGAATAATCTTGAACTTGAACTCGTCACATTTTTCTTTCGTTTTTCATCAGATGACAAAAAAGAACTACAAAAATTACTAAAAAGGTCCTCCATGGAGAGAAACACCAATGATAAGGGTAATTTCTGAAATTAAGGAATAATGTTTATATCAGTGATACGGTTACTTATGATAATTGGAACTTGTTCATTTATATTTTAGACAGCGGCCGAACAGTACCGAAAAAAACAAAACGAGCAGTACAGCTTCAAGTGTTGGACAAGATGGCGGAGGCTAAAAGAGCTCAATCGATACTACTCAACAGTCAACGTGATGCGGAAGAGGAAGAATGTCAACGCGAAGAATGCGCCCTTTTGAGGGAGGAGGTAGAACGCCTTCGAAATGAATCAATCCAGTTAAAAACCCGAGTAAAGAGTTTAGGTAGATGCAATCGTAAATATAAATTACACTTTCATCCTCGCCCAGATGTTTTTTTATTATAAGCGTGTGTATGTAAGTCAATGATCGAACATGATTTGTTAATGCCAGTCACATTTGAAAACAAATTCAATCTTATACTCTTCCAGCTAAGACGAAGACTGCGATGGAGGAAGACAACTCAAAACCAAAAGCCGGCATTGTAGATGCCGAAGTAGCCAAATCGTTCCAGGTAAACTTTTAACTCATCTATTCATATGTCTGGGTTTTTTTTATTATTTATTTATCATTTTCTGTTTTATTTTGCTTTGTGCTAACATTTATCACTAGTATAGTGGCACACATAGAGGAATGACCAAAAATGTGAACAAGGAAAAGCGAGCTTGTAATAAGATTTATAAAATAACTATTTGAAATCACGTATTTTGATTGGTTGAGGCGCGTGCTTTATGAGAGCACAAAGCACGCGCG
>JAUPMH010157109.1:1252-13452 GCA_032270665.1 Metridium farcimen
TACAACTCATCAATCTGACTGCTTTTCGACATTTTCGGAACTAATGTGTTTATTTATATAAATTTGTTTTTACATTTTTAATATTTTTATTGAAAGAAACGTTATAACTTTGGACATGTACTGTTGGTGAGTAATTTGTGCCGTTGTTTCTATTTTATTACTCACATTTACAACTCATCAATCTGACTGCTTTTCGACATTTTCGGAACTAATGTGTTTATTTATATAAATTTGTTTTTACATTTCTAATATTTTTATTAAAAGAAACGTTACATTAGTTTTTAATTTTTTTATAAAAGCAATATTTTCATCTGAAAAAACATTTCAACTTGAACGTGGTAGAGTGCAAAGAGTATAAGCGTGAAACATTAGTAAACACTAAAATTGTACAATTTTTGCTAGATTCTAGTGTTTCATATTGTTTATTGTAGGCACTATTCAGTTTATATCATTTTGTTTTGTATTTCACGGATATATATTACTTGCACTCTATACTGTTGATTTCTATTTTATTACACATTTACAACTCATCAATCTGACTGCTTTTCGACATCGATTTCATTTTAATACTGCCGAATATGCGCCTATGGGCTAAATGGAATAGGCGCTACATAAATCATTATTATTATTATTAATAATAATAATAATAATACTGAACTGATCACATCTAATTCATGAGGCCCACTATCTCCAAAGCAACGTAACAGATTTCGAAACAGACTGTGATATACTTTAATTTATAACGCGCACGCTAGCTGAGTCTGACAAGCAAGCGACAATGTCATGATATATGGTAATCCGCAAAAAAAAAAACTTGATCATAATAGCACTCACGTCTCGTGAAGTAAGCGGTTTAAAAGCTTTGAACGAAGCTTTTGCACGTACTTATCAGACATGAAAATCATCACACAAAAACGTGCAATATATGGTGACGAAAGTTTGAAAAACGTAGTGGGCCGGGCTTGCGACGTTACAGGTTTTAGACGTTACAGGTTTTAGAAAGCTTACAAATTATTCGCAATTTTTGAGCCTAGCAAATTCTTGAAAATAATCAAGTTAAAAGGCAATATACGCACTTAACAGACACGAGAATCATCATACACAAATATGCAAAATGGAGACGAATGTTTCAAAAACGTATAGTGGGGCTTGCTTTATTTTACAGGTTTTGGAAAGCTTACAAATTATTCGCAGTTCTTGATCCAGAAAAATAATCAAGGGAAAAAAATACAATATGCATATCATTAAATGTTGATAAACGCTCTCCGTTGAAGATTTGGTTCATTTTTGCGCGCATTGACGAAAGCGTCTAAATCTGAAAATCGTTACGGAAATTAAGTAAACGCGCTTAATGAACTTTTAGAGATGATGGATGATCTGAAAATGTATGAGGACTTAAATTGTGAAATTGGGTTTTTAATACGCAAGAGGTTTTGGAGTGCTCTTGTAAGACCCTCGAATCATTTTGCCCGTGTTTTTGAGGACATTTCAAGCACAATATCATCACAGAAATATTGATATGCGCCTCGTTTGGTTGATAATGAAACTCCAGACAAAATGCTTTGAAAACATTTGCAAGTTCGTACGACAACTTTTAGAATTCCTTACGGAAAATGATTAGGAAAGCATCATTTCTAATTTCTATTTTTTTATGCAAATACCAGATGTTCATTGCAACCTTTTGAAGAACTATGAAACGGTTTTTGACCTTGCTTACGAGTGCAGCTTCATTGGAAAGTCCTTGAATTTGATGTGTTTGACGTTACGGAAAACATTACGGGTCTGCTGCGGAAATATAAGTTTTTAGCAAGAGGTTATGATGAACTAACGTCGAATTTCTTGCGTGTTTACGTGATATGAAGAGTAGAAATCCTCACGAAAATTGATGTGCATGTTTTTAATTGATAACGGACGTAAAGAATTGAAAACTTAGCGGGAATATGCCACTGAAAAATTAGTTTTTCATTGGCATTATCTGAAGAGAATGTTTAATTTAGTTTTGCAAGTGCTTATGCGGAAAAAGTAAAAAAAAGAACAACTTAACATCAAAACCTCAGCATGAGGAAAACGAGCTGAAAAATTTAATTGGTTTACAGAGGATCTAATGGAAACACTGAGGTCTTTACCGTTCAATTTGTAGCTGGTGAGGTGTCGTCACTATGAAATAAATGGTATTGTACTCTATTATCTTGTGATGTTGTGTCACACCAAAGGATATTATAGACGTTTTGTAGAGGCGACAAACTAACCCATGGTCTTAAAAAGCCTTCATTAACGTATTTTAATTGTTAGCCAATTTAAAAAAAGAGTATTGCATAATAATTGTTGAGCATCTCCTATTTTTACAAATTTTATTTTAAAATTCGTTCATATTTCCTCTATTTCATATAATAAACAAGTGTACTTGTATACAGGAAGAAACTAATAAGAAAATAATATGAAAAACAAGAAAATAAAAACTCCATGGCTACTTAGTATTGAATATGTCGGCTTCGGTTAGTTTCGGCAATGTTTCGTGTCAGTTTGAGAAAAAAACATGCATTTGAATTGATGATTAAAAATGAGGGATCTTAGCTAATATAAAACAATAGAATAAAATCCTTTTTGTAAAAAGCTCTACTGCATGCACAAAAGCATTTTCTCGAATAACGTTCACATTTTCCAAGCAAACTTTAAAGTAGAAAGAACAATTTTTTTATTCAGTTTTTCGTAAAAGTAAATAAAACCTGTTTTTTTTTTAATTAAAGCAGACGAGCAGGAAATGCTTAAGTTATTTTCTTTTAACTTGCCAAATATAAAGTTATTCCTATTGTTTCCCGTTATCAAAAACGCTTCCTTTCATTGCCAATTAAATCTCTCTCTCCTAATATTTACCAGTGAAATGCCAATCATGAGTAGAGTATAAAAATAACATTACTGTTTAGCCGGTTCTTTTTGATATCTTTAAATCAATTAATTCAACATCATAATGTTCATTATAGAATAGAAACTCATAGGTGACAAAAAAACATGCAGAAAGTAAGTCTTCTTAATAGCCCAAGCAACACTGTCAGCTTCTAGCATCTATATTCAACTTAATTGAGAATATTTTTCTTTTAAAACAATTAAAATATCCGTTAAAAAGTCGGTTCCTTTTTACACTTTAGAATATGAGTGACTTTGAAACTTTTGACAGGTTTTAAATATTTTCTTGGAATTGTTTTGTAAATTATATATTTCCATATGTAATAGTTCGTTGTTGTGAAGAGCTTAATTTTTCAATTAAAACAATATTTGTAAAGAACTCAGCATTGTGGATGAACCGCTCAGTGGGGTCTATATATCCTTGACAAATGAGAATGAATACCTTTTTGTTTCACATTCCGAAAATTGTGTTTTCACTGTTGTGCGAATTTAAAGCTTCTACGGGAGGTGTTATTCAGGGGCAAACTGATTGACAATGATAATTAATTTTTCAATATTTTCCATAGAACGTTTGCATGTCAATTAGTCAATATACTTGCTCAAAAGCACCAAATTATTCAGCGTAAATCTTTGCTCAAATACTAACCCGAAAAAAATGATGACAGGTAGCTTACGAAATATTACGACATGCTGTAAAACTCTCAAAGCCAATCTATGGCCTTGAAGGGGGAAAATTCTGACGTCATAAGCCACCATCAAATACGAAGAATAATTCATTATATACATATTAGAGTTATGTACTTCGGTATATTCAATTGAAATTAGCACTGCGACCGGGAAAGTGGTCTTAATTATTTGGAACTCAATTTCAAAAAAGCTCGAAATTTCAGAAACTTTTCAATATACCTATTCATAACCTCACAATGGTCACTGAGTTGGGATGAATGCGCTAGGATTTTTCAATATTCTGGTCCTGTTTTCCGCATTATGGAATACATCTTGTCAAGTAGTATCACTCTCGCTTTTACCTTTTGGAAAAGAACATGGGGATACAAATATACCGACAGGAGATGATCCATCGTCCGGGAGGATTTCACTAGATCCTCCTTTGATGTTATCTGGGAAATGGTTTGGCTCGATCTATGTAAGTATCAACACAAATGATTTAAATCCTTCAAAGTGTAGCTCTTGAATATGTAGCTCTTGAACAGCGAATTTACGATTCGCAAAAGCGACTTTCATCAGTAACTAAGAAAACTCAGTACGTAGCTTTCGTAACTTGTTCCGCAAATTCTAGTTTTGGTTGTGTAAGTAGTTATATTTTCGTTCATAAATAATGGTGCTTTTCCACCGCGCATGCAATATTTGTGTTTTGTGGCATCCCTTTGTGTAAACTAAAGTGCTAAAGCGAAAATATTGAAAAGTGATCCGGCTAAAAATGAGTAAACGAACGGCCATACCACAAAGAAACGTTTGACTCTCTCACTCGGTTATTTATTGTATTAAACAACGGTACGGGTAGCCAGTATTGTTCCGGAAATTAATCATTATTTTCACTAGCATGTATATGTAAATACATACATACATACCCGGCATACATACTAAACATATATCTCGCATATCTATTTATTGTGTACGTTAGGGCTTTTAGAAGGATATCCGATAGTAAGGGCAATATCACGACAACTAACCACGCAACTATGTGATATTTATCGCCATTTTGAAAACGATTTATTCTTGTCAATATTTGTAACTGTTGGATCTTATTCATCATGCCAAGTGCTAGTCATTCAGTGTAACAGTAGCTAGGACATAAGATAATGGAAAGTGGAAAAAAATTATTCGCTTTTATTGTGCTTTTTGATATTAAACACTCGTAGTTTTCCTCGTTATCGTACACGGCAATGTATCTAGTGATATTCTCAACGAATGCTTTCGATCGTAAATCATCGATATTTTATTCATTACGAAGCTAATTGAACCGAATGTTTTCAATCCGCTCTTGAGCTTATTGGGAAGTACCTACAAACATAGCTGATTATATCTCATCTTGTGCTGAATTCCTTTCCACTAACAAATATAATAAAACCAATTGAGGTTTACTTCTAAAGTTAGAATCAATCGCATCGAACATTCGAGAATAATATTACTGGTTAAAATTTTCTAAAGTACAATCACGTCTCACTAGTCTGACTCCACTTTTCATTTCCGTTGCTCGCCGTTAATCAAACTGTTTTCAAGTGTTATTTTTATTAAGGTAATGGAAAAAATACAAGCGTCGAGACTACTATTATAGCGTTTCGCTTTTCACTATTACTTTGTATTTTTTTTAAAAAGCTTGACACTTTCATTTTCAAGAGTGAAATAAATATTCATGTTTGTTTTGATTCGGGAGTTGATATCGAGCAATGGGCAATTTTTCTAGAACAGTCGAAATAAACCTATAAAATCGCCCAAAGGGAATATCTAAACGCTCATAACAATTGCTTAGGGTTGTAGATTAAGAAATAAGTAAGTAAGAAAGTAAGAAAGTAAGCATAAATAACAGCAGGTTACTTTCGTTTGACGACATGCTATCTGTTGTGGTTTTCATGTTTTTTTGCGACATTAAAAACGGCTTCTTTTTAATTTTTACATTTTGTTCTAGTTCGCTTTGGCTATGACGGTTTGTTTAGTTAATTTTATTGGGATTTGACTTTTTGTTGAGATATACTAAGAGATCTTACTGTAACAAAAACACACCAGAGTAGGAGACTTGACCGCACGCGTCTCACACTAACCGTCAAATTGACTATTTATATATGAAGGGTGAATTTGGCGGGAAAAAGAAAACAGCCCTATACAAAAAGGCTTTTTAGCACCTTTCTGTTGTTTAAGTCACTCTGAGGTTAAATTAATTGATTGGCTTTTCTCCGAATTAGTATTAAAGTCTATGTATTGGAAACCAAACCTTTAATAGAAATACGAATATTTGTTACATTGTGGCTGGACGTTGGCGTGCTTTCGCGCGAACGAGATTAAAATAACCAAATAAACAAAAGAAAAACACATTTCGAATGTACATCGGTGTAAAGATTATGCCGAAATAATTTCAATTAAGATAATCTCTTTCTTAGTTGTGAATTATTAATTCCTAAGTGTTAAGTATTTTCTCCATATTATTCATGACAGTAAGACTTAAATGATGGTGGGGATTTCTTGTCTAAAACAAATACCGTTTTGTTAATATTACGGCCAAATCTTTGATCTTTTCTGGGCATTCAATGATACTAATCTCTCAATGGCATTTTCGTAATCTTTTTTCGCTAATTTCAAATAATGTCACATTTTTAACTCATTAAGCCGACGGAGAAATTCGCCCACATTTGTGGCAAGTAATGACCAATCTGAAAGTTGGGTTAACATAAATAACCAGAAAAGAAAGATAGACAAAATTGAATCTTAGTTGAGAACATTTTAATAATTTCAAAGATTTTATTTTCAATCTCAAAATTATATAACATGTATAAGTACTATAACATAGTACTTCTATGTTAATTTATAAAAGTTGAATTTCTAATATTTTCTATAAATGTTTACTGAATTTGTCTACCCACCTTACTGATAAAGATTGTATGTATATGTACGTATGTATAAATCTTTTAAGAGAATAAATTCTGAAGTAAGATTGGATGTCAAAAACCATCAATGCCAATGGTGACTTTAAAAAAGTAGACTTCAAAAAAGGTACAAAAAAGAATCAAATAAATTAAGTATTTGCTTATATGGCTTGAACCAATTAACTTAAAAGCCAGAAGCACAGCCCCCAAATAATTAAATAACCACCCGGCCAACCAAAACTAAACAATGACGACAGTTATGACATAAAACAAATACAATAAATATAATGGTATTAATTATTAAAACACAAACTCAAAAACACTTTCACGTGATAATAGGATCACAAGACATCCCGAAACTTGCATTACTTTAATATTTCGTTCAAGTTCATACTATTATGTATTGCAAAACCTTTACTATTAAAATATTATCACATATATATTAAATTAAATACATTTAGTGTTGTTAGTTTTTTCCTTAAACCACACATCATGGGCCGCTACGTACGCATTCAAAATGGTTATTGAATGCAACTCTCTAAAATAAACCACAAAATACACCTGTTTTAAAACGTTTGTCATAACCAAAACAAAACAAACAGGAAAAACAACAAACGGGAAATATTTTATTCGCTACTCCGAATAGAGCTAAAACACTAAGAACATGAACAAAGAACAATATTTATTAACTAGAATGATTTTCATAGAGTGGTTTTCATTAACCCGTGAAACACACTTTAGCGTAATATGCTTTATTACACTTTATTACACTTTAACTTTGTGTTTTATAATCATTTGTTCAATAGCACTATTACACATTAATACACTTTATTACTCTTTCCCTATTACACTTTGTTTCACGGGTTAATGAAAACCACTCTATGACCGTGAAAGAATTGGCAAACTAATAGTTGTTACTACACTCTGAATCTATATATTGTTTCTTTTGTTCTTTACCAACAAGTACGAACTAAATAGTCGTTTTTCTCACGGTCACTCTAATAGTCTCTGTGTAGAGACTATTTAGTCACTATCACTCAACCAGAAACATCAAATACAAAAGGAAACAACACCTCATTACAACTTTACTTGTCTTTGATAGTGATTAATAGTCACTATAAAATAAGAACTATTACACATGCAGTAGCAATTTATATTTTATTTCATGCATAAAGTGTTTTCGCTCTTCATGAAATGCTTTTTAGTCAAGTTGCTGTTGCTGTTTATGTTAGAGCAAAAACACTGAACTAAGTAGATTGAATTTACCGCGAAACCCGCGAGAAAGATAAAACACTATTAAATTGATAGTATTAAATAAATGTCCCTTACCGTATTTTACTCGAATAAGCATAAAAAAAAACAGCAATCGAGTAAATATGTTATAATGATCTCTAATTGCATTGATTCCTTCTATTTCTATACCGGACTTTTACTCTTTTACTATCATATTTTGATTCGATCAGAAGTTTTGTGTTTTGTGTCTATAAATAGGCCTTTTACAGGATGTGGCCACGTGACCATTTTAAACTAGACGCCATCTGGGCGATCACTCGGGCTTCAAATGAGTTGCTAGGAACGCCTGGGACCTGACCCTCCAATTTGAGGACCACTGAAGGAGAACCGTTTGCATTTTTAGACTCGGGCTTTTCCGTACACGGAAGCCCGAGTAAAAACGATTTAAAAATAACACAAAATGAATTCCAGAATTCAAAAGAGAATGCCATAATAAACATATATTCTCTAAACGTTTTATCTCAATAACTTTAAAACTTTAAAGGCTTTGAAGTTTTTGCTGGATTGTTATGTCTAGGTACCAAATTGTATTGACGACTGTTCTTTCAATTCCTCAATTAATAATACATTTTTATATGGTGTTTAGCAATTGTTACTTGCTTTTTCTTATATCTTGTTTATCGCAATTTCATATCAAAATAAGTCCTTGTTGAATTGTACGTCTTTTTCAGATTTTCATTCTCATTTTGTTGGCTATAGTTTATTTAAAGGAGCCGTCTCAACCACGATGCATTGGGCGCCGTGTCGGTCATTTTCGTTGCCATCGAAAATACCCTTTCTATGATATAGTTTAAAAATCCATTTGAATATTGAACATCCTAACATTTACAACCAAAAATTGAACTCAATGTTGTTCCTTTTTTATTATTTATTCGTTTTCTGAAGTTATTTTTCATATTCTGTGGTTTAAATGTATATTTTTCAAGTTTTATTCGAGCGACTGTAATTGGGGCTGTTGTTTCCGTATCACGTGTTGGAAGTGCTTATGCGTCGGTGGTCAAATATCGCAGGGGTTTAGTTAAGGGTAAATTAATAACCAATCTCAATATTATAATCTGAATTGAAGTCAAGTCAGTTAAGGGCTCTCACTAGTAAGTACTTTATCAAGCACGAACAAAAGAACTTTATAAAATAACTATTAAAGAAATCTATCATTCTGATTGGTTGAGGCGCGTGCTTTATTTATGAGAGCACACAGCACGCGCGTTTGCATATTGATCAATTTGTATTTTATAAAACAAATAGAAAAATTGCTTTCTGTGCTGTGTGCAGTGATAAGGCACTTAGGGATGGTCAGAGCACTCAAGAAGTGTTGAGAACTGAGCACTTCGCTTTGCGTCGAGCTTCCCTTAACACTTCCGTCTCGTGTTCTGACAGCCCCGCGTGCTTTAAAACTGCACACAGCATGCTCGCGTTTTCAATTTATTCAGTTAGCAATGTGTACTACCTTTATGAATTTTCACCAATACATTAATGAACGAGTAAAAACAAATTAGGCATGGAAAATAATTAATGAAGCACCCTGCTTATCTCTAGCCCAAATATTGAAAAATCCAAATGAAATACGAATTATCGAGACAGCATGAGATGAACGACTCTAATGTGTTTTTTTCATTTGATCGAGCCGTTCTGAAAATTCTAGAATATTTGATATTCTTATAAAACCAATATATATCTCCACATCTCGTCAATGAGATAAATCTTTCATAAACCTGTTATACTTTTTCATTACGCGCAAAATGCAAAATATTGGTAGAAAGGAAAGGAAGAATGAAAAAAGAAAAGAAGGGAGCGAGGAAAGAAGGAAGGAAGGAAGGAAGGAAGGAAAAAGGGAAAAAGAGAGAGATTAAGAAAGTAAATAAAGAATACTTAGGTTCTAACTCAAACAGTCAATAAATTGCACAGTTTACTCAATACTGGTTGCGTAAATGTTATTCACAAAACTGTGACTATTTCCTCGCTTATTTGAGTAACTATATTATTCAAACACTTTTGTAGTACATTATTTCGTGTCTCCTTATTTGGTTCTTAACGTAAATGATACTTCACTTGTTTTCATTTATTATTATCTTATCAATTTGGTCAACGTTTTAATAGATCGTTTTGGGATTACATGCAGTTATATCTTTTCATTTTCATTATTAATGTTTATTGCAGAAAGTACTAGACTTATATAACAAAGACAATTTCGTTGGAAATTTCTAGATTAAAGGGACTAATATTTCGTTAAAGTAAAATCCTCTGCATGCAGCATAAGAAATACATAAACAAAACCAGCATCAACAATAACGTTTAGTACTGATTGAAAACACTTCAATTATTGCATTTTAGTAGATTTCGATAATTAATAATTTAAAATATAATGATATTTGGATATTTCAGTTCAAACAGCTGATTAGTTTTAAACTTATCATGAAAAAAGTACAATTTTGGTGAAATCGCTTTGCGGGATTGGATCGCACCTTCGACAATTGCAATAGACTGTAAACTGTGCAATAGACCCCTGCGCCATTTTGGGGACTAGTTATTGGTCAGTGGTTTGAATATTATTTTTTCTAGTGTAGGTTTGTTGGTTGGAATCATTGTTTAAAGAATTGAGAATATTATTTTTTCATTATTTTTGCAGACAAAACATGAATTAATTATACTAAATACTATATCGAAAATATTAAACGATTTTTGATATATTCTATAGTGATCAATACAATTTTAAATACTCAAGATATGGGTTTTTTTTATGTGTTCAAGATTTGGGAAAAACAAAAACAAAAACAAATGGCCGCAAAGCATCAAGAGCAAAAGTGGGCCTTTAATATTAATAACATTTTAATACTAAATATCAAATATTTGAGCTTTAATTAAAGCTAAACATTTAACCGTTTTCATCTCATATCTACTGAATACCAATGGGACATATCATCGAATTATGAATTTTAAATTAATTAATATTGTTAATATCTTTTTCAACATTTATGGATCATTAAAATCGGCCGGATTTTATATCTTTATTGTGTATTTCCTATTCCGCTCTTCCACTGTACACCTATTTCAAAAAGGTTTTCATAGGCGAAAGACGATGTGAAGTAGTTCATTCAAAACCAAACTGAAGACTTTTCTTTTTGAAAATTATTTTTCGCTATAGCAGTCATTTATTCATTATTACAAACAATTCAACATTGTAAACGCATAGAGTTCAGATATGCGTATCTAAGAATTAACGTTATATTATTATTATTATTATTATCATTCCAAGATCCAAGAATAGCTGTAATAACGTGTTTCTGCTTCTTATTTTTGTCAAGAACACGGGCGTTAGTGTTGAGATACTAAGCACTGAATTATTGGATGAGACTGAGTGTGATATGAAAAATTATGCAAACCAAGGAGGGTGTTATCTGCCGAAGCCGTAGGCTGCATAATTTAGGTTTGCATAATTTTCATATCATACGAAAGCCGAATTCATTAATTGTTTTATTATTCATTTAAAATATTTTTACAGCTCCAGTTATATATATCCAAAACTGCGCTTTCTCAATGATAGTGTGACGTAAGAAGTCCAATAATCGTTTCAGTTTGTCGAAATAGACACTTTTTACCATTTATGCATATGGCATAATAAACTATACTTAAGTCAGACAAGCTGCATTTAAATAAAACAGATCGGCCCCTTTAAATGAACAAGCTATATTCTATGAAATTTAATCTACTCCTGTTTTAATAGTTTAATTCATCAATGTCCATATCTTATGTACCTTGAGGCGCACCTGTTGTCTGCCGTCGCAGCCGCAGCTCTATCTCACCTAAGGGCTTCATTTACCCCAGCAGATTCTATAATTCGAATAATCTAGAAAGCTTTTCTTCTTTTGTGTATTGACACGCCGAAAGCTAATAGGATTAAATAAAAACATAGGGGCGTAAGTATCTCTAAAACGTTTTAAAAGCATAAAGGGTGGGGACGAGGTTATACGTTATCCGTGTTATTCACCCTAAATTCAGGATCTCACGCGTAAGAACTTCATTTACCCATGCAGATTCTATAATTCGTATGATCTAAAAAGCTTTTCTTCTTTTGTGATTTTGACACGCCGAAAGCTAATAGGATTAGACAAAAACATAGGGGCGTAAGTATTTCTAAAACGTTTTAAAAGCATTAGTATATGGCGAGGGCTGGTGAGATAACTAAAAGCTTGATTCAAAGTTTATGCGTAAGACAGTATTTCTCCTGATTGATTTATCGTAATCAACATCATGATCAATATTAATGTTACTTAACAAATTACATTTATTTTTGGGGTATTATCATGCCATTCATGCTTTCCGCACTATGCACCCTTTCCGAGAAAGTTTGTCACCCTTGAAAAGCACACAAGCTAGTGGCGCAAAGGATCATGGATCAGTTCAGAA
>JAUPMH010157218.1:0-11693 GCA_032270665.1 Metridium farcimen
ACATGAATCTAGCTTGATTTTCGACTACTAAAGATGCGTGACTAGAGTTGCGTGACACAAATTGTCTCGCTTATATTCGAAACCAAAACACAGCAGAGACACAAGATTTAGCACAAATGTTCGTTTAGGGAAGCTCTAAAGAGTATTACTGCCAGAAGTAAATATAACTAATATTTCCGAAATAAAAAAATTGATGATGTCACGTGAAAACCCAAGAATACATAGAAATAAATTATTAATAGAACAAAACTCACCCTTGTTCATAGTAGACACAGGCAAGGTTCCCATGTACAACAGCATGGTTCGGACTTAGATTCAAGGCTCTTAGGTAAGCAGCAACCGCTCTGAAATATAATGAAAACATACAATAAATATCTATGTTTTAGAATTGAATATTAAATATCCCTTTTCCTGAGCGTACCTGTCAAAAATTCTTGCTTCTTTTAGAACATTGCCAAGATTGATGTAAGCATCTAAGAAATTGGGATCAAGCTGGACAGCCTATAAAATAAATCAAAGTTTACCATCAGTTATTTCATTATTTAGCAGAGCCTAAATGAGGTTGACAGAGATACACCTATTTCTAAAATCGTTGTCGCAGCCGGACTACAGTCCACACTCTAAAGCATGCAAAGAATGTCGGTAACATGGATTTCATTTTTGATTTATTGCACATGTTTAAAAATAAAGAAATATTTATATTTATATCTACCACAACAACAACTTGTTATGATCATATAACACAAACACGTACAACCAAAATATGCTACTATGAATAAATCGATAAAAAGTAAAGAAATACCAACATCCTTTGCAAGCTTTAGAGTGTGGACTGTGGCTTTGTTTGTGACAACGATTTTTGAAATAGGTATATAAAACAACACCTAACAGGAACTACTTCTAGATTTGTTTGCAGAAGTTGCTGTCAAAAGGAATATTTTGTATGTTTCAAAATGTGACATGAATGTAGAGACATTTATGTTATGTGAAGAAAGGGTACACTAACACATATAACAAGGAGAAAGACATATACCTAATTACAAGAATGCTGTCACATGAAAAAAGAACATAAGTAATTTAGTAACAAAGGAATAACAAAAGAAAGAGTTCAGCTTGAAAGATATTCTTTTGTCTTTTAATTAATTCTTTTCTCACTAAGTTCTTGCAATTAGGTGTATGTCATGAAAAGTAATCATCAAGTAAAAATGAATTACTAAATAGTGCATGTAAAGAAATGGAAGAGCTCATGTCATGTACTCACAAGCATACTCAACTTCCAACAATATATTTTTCGTTTCTCATTTTTCCTGTCTGATCGATATTGATCATATTTTTTTGGCTTTTTTCCCTTACTTTGTCACTGTCTTTTTATACAAAAAAAAAACCTTCCAAAAATCACACTAAAAAGCTCTATGTGTATCCAGACAAATTACCTTTTCAAAATGGTGTATAGCAAGCCATATTTCTCCTTGGGCATTGAACACACATCCAAGATTACTCCAGGCCACAGCAAAGCTTGGTTGGGTCTCAATGGCTTTGAGGTAGCACGCCTTTGTAGTCAAATGGGAAACAGCAAAAAGGGGAAAGCGGAGAATAGAAGCCAGCAGCAAGCAAGGTAAAAAAGCAAAATCAAGCAATAGAGGCAAAAGAGAAGAGCAGCAAAAAGAAAGTTATGGTTTTTGTTCTCATCCTTTCTAGTACAAAATTAATATATATGTCCACTGTTTGTCCAGCTGGCCCAGCAAGTCACCTTGCTGAACCAGACAATTGAACACTGCCTCAGCTGAAATAAAACACCTTTTGACTTATGTTGTTAGTGCCTTAGACACCCTCCCTTGATGGCCACAATGCACTGGGCAGGTTTTGATAGGGACTCTCTCTTATTATGTGAGTTGGCCTTTGCTTAATCACCTGGAATTATCAACGCTACAAATATCATGTGAAATTTCACAACAAAGAAGTTCAATATAATTGTTTTTGTGATGCTTTCATATAATTCATAAATGGATAAATCACAGAATATATGGATGATTTGATTATCTTTTCAAGATCGTAATTCACTCAAAACTTCTTTTTATGTGAAAAACTGTATTGAAAATACATTCAATGATATTTATGGCTTTGATACACACATTTTTACTTTATTTCAGTAAATAAGGAATCAATGTTTCAAATATTTTTTTGGCCAGAAATACACTACAATACAATGAACTTTATTTTAGGAGGGTGACATAATAACCGTTATAGTTATCTAACTTATGACCCTCAAATGATGTGTATTGTAGCTTGAAAACAGATTCCTTTTTTGCAGAAATAAAGTGAAATAGTAATTAACCAATGAGCATTACACAGAACAGAGAAAATCACATTGCATGTAATGTACATGCATGTCAAACTCCCAATTCACGACTAGTTTAAACAACTGTGCCTGTGCAATGCAGACATTACAAGGAAGGAAGTCACTCTCCTAGTATTTTTACTGTTCTCAAAAGCATGAGATTACTAACCATTAGAGAGAAAGAAAGGAAGCTATGGTCTGCACTAGAGGTTATGGACTGCAATATTTCAAAGTGAAATTCTTGCCAATTTGAATTAGATTAGCCACATCTTCAGGGATTTTTTATTAATTATTAATGCATTTATGTTTTAAACACAGTCCATGACCTACAAGTGCAACCATCCTGGGTCAAGCAGAAAAAAAGGACAAGCATTGAAGGCTGGGACCAGCAAGGTTGGACAGGTAGGAATGGGCAGACATGCCTTGGTGATCTGTGCAGCCCCAAAATGTAGCAAATGGTATCCTTGGTGTACTCCATCAACGATAACCCTATGATTATTTACGAGAAAGAACAACAAGAGGGGAAAGAAGGGAGAGTTTAATACAGACCTGTCGTATAGACTGAAGTTGGGTTATCCTTGATAGAATAACAAAGAAAACAACAGAGTTTCATCAAAAAATAACATCACATTGAACGACAATATTGTAGTCCTACATAAAAGTGGCCTGCTATTTGTTGACAAAACTCTGGTTGTCCTCAAAGATGTTTTCGATAAGAAACAAGGGCAAACAACAGTTCTATTATTGATCACAAAGATGAGTTTCAACACTATTGCCTAAACGTACAATAATAGAACTCTCAGACAAAGAAAATCGACACAACTTTGTAATCAACCATAGAAAATTGCTGAAAACTTTGGTCAACCTATTGGCCATCAATCCACAAGTGCTATTTAAATAAATCTTCAGTGAGTGCCAACCATTAAAATTAATATAACAACTGGGGATCAATAGCCAATACTTTAACCAATGAACACAGGGAACACTACTACTATTACTTCTACTGTCAATTTACAAATACCAATAAATAAAAAGGTCAATAGTACTGAATTTATTCTACATGTTCAAAAATAACAATATAATATCACTTTTTCATTTTTCTTCGTTTTGTTTTTAGATTCCTTTTCTTTGATTCAGTATTTTGTAATATTGACAGTACACCTTCCTTGTAATCAAAACCTACACTTAATTTAAATAATATAATAACATAATAATAATAATATTATTATTATGTATTACTTTAGTACCTTAGCTTCTTCAAGACGACCTAGTGCCTTTAGAAGATTGCCCAAATCACTCCTCACACAATACAGATCCTGAAAAAAAATTATTAATCGATAAGAAAAACTTTCTATGCGTATCATAAAATACATATTGACAATTTTTTTTAAAAAGATAAAAATAACAACAATAAATAGAGACAAAATACTGCAAGTAAACTCAAGTATGAATATCAAAAGAAAAAAATTCAGATTTTGAAAAATATAAACAATGCTATTTTGAAAACAAAGACAACAAACGTATATTACTGGAACTTATCAAATAAAATGCATATATCTCGAAATTAATTTAACCAAATAGTAGCCCACCATTTTATGAACGAATGTCAAATATTTTATAATTCACGACAGGGCTAAAGGTTTTAAAGCCGGTTATTTATGCTGTTGATAGTATAATGTTCCCAGACATACCGGATTGTACTGCAAGGCTGTGGCATAAGCATGTACCGCTCCCTCCAAATCACCAGCAGCAACTAGAGCAGCAGCCAAATTAATATAGCCATCGATGAAATCTGGCTTTAACTTGACGGCGTGGCGGTAATTGTCAAGCGCCTCTTTCAACTGTCCTCTTTCTTTGAACACGTTACCCAGATTGGAGTAAGCTTCGGCCAGCATTGGGTTTTGTTTGATTGCGAGGGCGCTAAAATGAGCGGATCTAAAAATATTTTTTAAAGAAAGAAATTTAGAATAACGACTTTTTATACAACGAAGATACAATTTGTAGAAGTTAAATAATACAACAAGAGCGCGACGGTTTAGTTTGGTTGATCGAATCGACCACTAAATTTACCTGTCAAGACGGCGACACTGGAAATGAATGGACGACAACAAAAGAAGGACCCCAGTGTTATTTGGCTCTCTTCGCCAGAGCTGCATACATATTTGTTCTGCCCTGTCATAGTTTCCCGTTTGGTATTCACGATGTGCTATCTCGGCGAGAGTGGCTACAAAGGTTGAGGAATAAAACATGTAGTTATCGACCAAATACGGCAGAGGGTTCCCGGTCATAGGGTTTTTTAGCGATTCTGGCGACTTTTCTCAATTTTTAACTTACCAGTGTCGTCTAAAATCCCTGTTCCCATGACCATAACTGAATTTTTCGAAGAACAGAGCTACATAAGCCTTCCATGCACAGAAAAAGGCTAAAAACTGCTCTAAAATCAAGATGGCGTCTATTATCGTATGCATGACAGCGACGTCATCTGCGCACACGCAAGGCAAGCAACTTACTGCGTCTCACCTGGATAGGTTGTTTTCTCTGTCCAGTATTTCATGTTTCTTCATATCCACGGAATAAAACTAACTTGTAGAGTGTTCATTTGATGAAGGTTTGACTACATACGAGAGATGACCAATAAAATCTCCGAAATTTCGTTTTCTTGGTTCTTTCTGCTAGCCTACACTGCTGACCAAACAAGAGGTTCTCCTTACAGAATAGATTCGTTGCTGTGAATGACGTAATTGTTGTTGCGTTTTCAAACCACGTGAATGACATTTGGCTAAAATCCAATGTAGTAAGAAGATGCTTTTTGATCAAATTCTCACAAAATAAAACGTCTAGATTTTTCTATCAGAAATTGAGTTTGACATTCAAATACTACACTGACTAATACAGTAAACTATTGTAAATACATTAGATCAAATTGATTGACTTGTTTTATTCACAAATTTAGATTTCTACCGCAAAATGTTTGATCATGGTTTTCATCTTCTCGTAATTATTCAAGCTTTTCAAGTACCTCCTACGAAGCGGTGGTCGTTTTCTATGCTATTCTCCCGAAAAAAAAATACAAAATAGCAAAATTTAGTAACATTTTTATTATTAAAACTAGCTATACTATTTTTTCACTGTCTAATGCCTTTCTAAAAAAATCCTGGGTCATGAATTGATTGATATAATTATTTTTTCAGATGTAAAACCGATGAGTTTCAGTCTGTTTCTTGTCCTAGCTGAAACCTGGTCGCATGTCAGGAAACACAATAGAGCTTTTACCATATTAGTACATCACGTGATCGTAAGCTGATTGGCAGACACTTATATTAGGAATCGGTTTGCAAATATTATTCACATCAGTCCAGTTTGGCCCACGTTGGATAAGCAACATCACACACCGTTTCAGAGGAGCATTCCTTCGTAAGTATTTTATCTTCTACCTTTTAAAGAAGTATTATTCATTCTGCAATGATTTAAAGCAATAAATTTTTTTGCTTTTAGATAATATCACCTTAATCATGTCTGATAAACCCGACATCTCCGAAGTAACAAGTTTCGATAAAAAGAAATTGAAGAAAACGGAGACGAAAGAGAAAAACCCTCTACCAACCAAAGAAAGTAAGTTGATCTTGCTCGTTGTATTATGATAACTTGGTATTTAGGCATGTTAAGATAACTGTTAAAATTCCATGGATTAAATTATTTTCTATATTTGTGTGGGTGTGTCGGAGTATAGCGTGTACGAAGCGCTCGTGCTTGCATCAATCCATGAGAATATTAAATCTTGTCAGGCATCCGGAAAATAAATCTCAACTTAGTATAAATATCTAGTGAACCAACGCCCCCTAAATCTATAACTCACACCCATAGCCTAATATTCCTGATATTTTTGCTCTATATGTATATATATTTTAGGGGTTTTTAAATTGATTTTAGAATCGATTTGCTACTGTGCTTGATCGGGTAATGCAGTGGCTGACCCTTGTTTATTTTTTTCTTTCTCGTAGCTATCGACCAAGAGAAGCAAGGATAATTATACTACTAGGAATTACAGATCATCAAAATACTAGCACCATATTGTAACGTTTAAATAATGCTTTATTTTCTGAAAAATCAACTCTGATTGTAAAGTTGGTAACTGTATATGTAATAATAGTTTGGTTTAATATTCAAAGAGAATTTAATGTTAAAACAAAAAAGTAGAAGTAATCGTATGCTTTTACTAGAATTTGTAAAAAAAATCACTTATTGATGTTACTGTGGAAGATTATAATTTTTCATTGAATTGCCGATGAAATAAAATCCAACGTACTAGTGAATCATTGTGTGACTCATTCTATTTGTGTCAGACTGTCAGTCTGGTCAACTTTGACGTGAAAATATGCGATTAACTTGGTGCGGCTGTAAACGCGTTGAATAATTTGAGAGAATAGTCAATTATGCAAAAGTGGTTCCGTTTGGTATTTCAATGGACTATGCGACTCTGTTATACATTTGTATTATTTATTTAAATGATTATGCTTGTATTTTTGCATAATACAATTGTGACGGTCATTAAAGTCAATGGCTTTCTGCACTGACATTAAAAAGGTTTTCTCAGACGCACTTCAGCCACTGAGTGGCTTTCTAAACGCAAGTTTCCTAATTCTACGACGGAATGAAGCTAAAATTGTACAATTTCAAAATTGTACATGATGTATACGTATACTATTGTTTGATTTACTTTATTGTTTTAGCTGTGACTACAGCCTTATAAATCTAACCCGTGGCAACATATTAAGTTACAATAATTTCTTCTATATAAAATCCGAAACTTTTCACTCCTTCAGCATTAATATAAAACGAAGAAAACTTCTCTGTCGAATACTAAGTTTGTCAGCAATTGAAAATTCACTGAAGTAGATCGTCAAACCAGCAGGGTGCCGTTTTGTTGAAAGCCATAATAAACTGACTCGCCGGTAAAATTGAATTAATACAGTTCAGTTTTCGTCTAGATTTTTCAGCCACAAAGATTTCGCTTTGTATAGATTTCGCTTTCAATCTTTAATGCAAATTTACTCTTTCGATTACACATACCTTGAACAATACACGTTGCTTTTCTACATTGTTTACGGATTTAATATATGACTGATTCATATAAGTATGCTAATTTTGCGTGTTCTCCCGGGGAAATTCTGTTTTTATCTTGTCACTGACTTTAATATTTCAATCTTTTGATACTATTGTTTCACTTTAAGATATTACATGGGGCTATTATATAACCAATTTGAGATATAGACTCGCGAACAATCAAGAATCCACATGAAAATTCTGAACTGTAAAGAAATGCAAATTTTGTTGACTTGAATTATCCGACAAAGAACCCCTACTGCATGGTTTAGTTTATAGCTAGATCTGACGAGAAATGAAATTCACATTCCTTCAGTTGTAATTACATAATATCATTAAAGAAACCAATGGAATGTTTACAAATTAAAGGGCTAAGACTCGAACTAAAACAAAATATAATAAAAAGAAGACATAGTGATTAAATATTTTAAAGTAATGGTGCTAGGACAAATAGATGCCGAAAGACTTTCAATGCATAGGAATTTCGTTCCACCCTTCCTGCCACAGACAATCCAAAAATCTTAAACAATTTTATCTTATTTTTTTCAATTCTTTTCTCATTCTATTGCCTATAAGTCTGAATAAACAAGAATGTTTAGATTTCGATTTTTAAATAGAAAACTAAAACCATGGCAACAAAAAATTGCTTCAGTTGAAACTTTATCTACGTACTACTATTAAAGCTGATATTGGCCGATATTGGTGTTATATAAAACAGGAAAAAACATATATGTTATAAAGTGCCAAGTAGCTATTATATTTACTTGTGGATAATTTAAAATATAATCTTTTATTTGTTCGGTCGTGCTAATAAAACACTTGATCCGATCAACAAAATTGTGTTTGGAAATAATACACTCGCTCAATACTCTTCGAAATACTCGTCGCAAATGTCAGTCCTGACTAGAGCAATTGTTGTCATAATGTCAGTTATATATATAGGCACATTATAGTTGTATTGAGTTACATGGATATGATTAGTATATCAATCACTGATGCATTGAGGCTATTCTGCAATGATCAGTATTGTTTTCGATAGCTATAGGACGTCCTGTTTTGATGAAAGGCTACAGAGGGGTCGACTGTGTTTGTGAATAAGTGATACTTATATAGCACAATAGATCTGCGTCATCCAAATTATTTTGACCTCAAAATAAAATCCCCAATAGCGTCTTCCCTGCAGTTTAGCTATAGTGGCTATTGTCAACCGTGGGACTTTAGTAAACTGAGCAAGGCCGAGGTTTAATATATAGCTAGGTATCCCCACTCGCATATATTCCTTAGCAGCGTACTCTCGCTCCATTTTTAATGGCGACAATTCTAGCCTATTTCTGCTATTTATATTAAATGGAAGTGTATAATGAAAATGAAAATGATCGTGATCTTGATACGTGGATTAAAAGGTGTTGACAAGAGTTTGGCATCTTTTCTATTTGATATCCGTGCCATCATCGCTTCTAAATTGGATCATTGATGGTTATATCATCGAATAGGTGGAACACGCAACAACGTGTACTGTGGCCCGGATAAACAGAATTGTGCCTGGACGTGCATGCATACTCTCTTTTGGATATTTTAAATAGTCAGGAAATATCAACTGACGGGTGATTCCTTCTTTCAACTCCAGGGCGTCAGTATCAGGAATTAATCCAACTTCCTTTCTTGTCCCAAATGGCCTTTTTTAGCTATAACAACAACTTGAAGACAAACGGATTTGTGTTTATTCACTCTTAAGATTTTTTTTTTTTTTTTTTTGGCAGCAAAGCTCTGTCTGGCCTTTCAAGGACTATTCAGACAGGCCTTTGTAGTTAATAGCGCTCAAATCACCGCCGATGATCGTATTTTAACACATGTCTAACACGCAGTGATTGTGCTTGTATGGTTTGTAAAAGTAAGCAGCGTTCTTTCTCATTCAGGTACAACTAATTGCAAGAACGTTGTCCTGACTATTGTCAGTTTAGTGCGAAAGGAATTGTTTAAAAGAAAAAGAGGACTCACTCAAGCTGAACTCTTTTTTTTGTTATTCCTTTGTTATTAGCTAGTTGCTTATGTTCTTTTTTCATTTGACAACATTCTTGCAAAAAGGTGTAAGAAGTAGACCTGCTTTACAGGCTCTCAGGGAGGGGGTATGGAAATGGACTCAGGCAAAAAGGAGCGACCGAAATGTTCTGGGAAACAGCCATGAATGCTCCCATATTCAGCCGCAGTTTGCGTCGTAAGTTTGCCAAATGGTTCTAGCTGCCAATCTGCATGTTACTATGAACTGCTAGGACATCCCAAGCTGCAACACGGCAAAATGTTTTTATTTTTATCGGTGGTACACTATACAAACGCGAATTCCGCCATTTTGTTTTGGGTGCCGTCTTTCCGCTGACCACTATTTCTGCTGTCAAAAAAAGAAAAATGAAAAGAAAAAAAAAACCAGTGTGACGCGCGGTACCGTGGCCACCCAAGAAACTTTTGAGAAAGTTCTTAACCACGATAATCTGTTTATGCGCAGACGATCCTGTCAATAAAGAAAAAAACAATTCTCGCACGCTGATTGGCTAATTTTCTCAAAAGTTTCTTGGGTGGCCACGGTACCGCGCGTCACACTGTAACAACATTTTTGTCGTGTCCCCTTGGGAAAAACGACACTGATACATTCAGGACGTTTCTCTTTGCTTGTGGATTGGTCGACCAAACAATCTAAGGTGAAAGCCCCTGAAAACGAGGTTAACTGGTAACCAGTATATCTCATGTCATGGCGCCGTGAACCCATTCTATTACGAAAGGTCGAAACAAGGGTTTATATACATGTAACTTTTATTAGTAATATCAGTATGCATGTGATTATAAAAAATCTCGTACTTTGATTATATATTGGCTCGACCATGATACTTATAACTGAAATACAGTTTCTCGATAATCACCCGGACAGCGTTTCGTTTTCATACGAAATATGAAATGAACAGTTTTTCTTCTTTTGTACTTATACTACAAAAACAATAATCAAAATAATAATTATTATAACTCCTCTGACTATAGATGAATATTAGTTAATAATATCCTCGACTTTGTCTCGATTATTATGCATCTTTATTTGTTTAATTTGTCTGTTCCTTGACCGTTTTTAGTACTAAACATATCAGTCAACCGCAATGAATCAATATCGTTTCAATGTTTACTCTGGTTAATTTATTATCTGTCTCTCTAAAAGCTCGACTCAACACTGGCTGAATAATACATGTGTTCTTTAAGGTGACATAGAACTCCTGGCTCCGTGGTTATAGCTACGGTCAATCGCTCACGTGCTATTATAACAGATGGCCTCTGATTATAAGGTCAATCCAATAACAGGTAAATAATAGATCCAATTTACGCTAATTTCTCGCTACTAAACCATGCATGAAATATGATCAAGCAAGCCTCTTGCTACTATAGCAAACAGCTTTAGAAATAAAATGGCATCAGTGTCAGTAAGTGACCCTGTGCCGGAACTACGAAAGTCTTCGTTTACCTTATAAGCTACGCTTCTCCAGTATCAAAAACTCCACAATCTTCTTCCCAAATTCAACAGTTTGACCTGCAACCTCAGGTATTTTAACTTACGAACTTCTGCATGATACCGGCCTAATTGAATAGAAAGACTTTTTAATTTGAAGCTAAGAATGGGAGGGTATTAATGGTTATTTTAAGATATACCTAATTTAATTGAGAGACTGGTCACCAGCGACATTACAATGACATGAATGTGACTCTAGATAAATCTAGATCTATTTACTGGCATGGCCTGACTCATACCAAGATCGCAATAAAACGATACCCGTTTAAATTGAAAGCTAGTGATCTTATGCCAGCTAGCATGAACATGTACACTTAATATAAACGTCCTATCCGCCATTTCCGTCTCTGTTTTTACATTCTAACTTCTTTTGAATATCACTGCACCTATGGGATATTTGTTTCTTACTATTTTTCTGATTCAGCCATAAAGGAATAAACTTACAATCTATTCAATAGATTCAACTAGTTTTGAAAAAATATAATCAGATCGGTTTCTATAGAAGAGCTAATTGTTGTCTAATGCTAGCTATTCATTTTTTGTCTACCACATGGTATAGATAACTGATATTGTATGGTCTGTATGGGGTCACCTGACTAATTGAGGTATATATTCATCAGTCTATACTATATATTCTATTAAAGGGCAGCGATAACTATCATGGTCATATATTCCACCTTGCAAAACTGTTGTCGTATTTCAAACAAT
>JAUPMH010157329.1:2974-13447 GCA_032270665.1 Metridium farcimen
AATCTCAATCTATCAAGGTAAATACTACACCGAATCGAAATAGAACAGATTGTGTATTACTATGGAAGCTCATGGCACGAACGCGGTCAAGGCGCATCAAGGAGGGGGTGTAAGGTTAAGCGGTTTTGCGTTATTTTTGATAGGGTTTGCGTTTTTTTCCATTTAGCGGTTTTTTTTTTTTCCCATTTATAAGTGCGGTTTTGCAAAACTGAGCGATTAGCGGTTTCTTTGTCATTTTGCGGCAAAAAAATATATATATGACAAATTTTTTTTTTTCACAATTTGTCCGATTAGTTCGTGGGTTTCCTGTGGTTTGCGCGGTAAATGAAACCACTTTTTATGGGTGAAATTTCCTGTGGTTTGCGCGGGAAATGAAGACACTTTTTAATAGGAGGGTTTCCTGTGGTTTGCGCGGGAAATGAAACCACTTTTAATGTGCTCCGCAGTCCCTGTTTTTAATTAATATCCTAACTGTTTGTTTCTCTGTCTCCAGGGTCGATTATCATGTTTGGCGGTCTACTTCTGTTCGATGACGAGTTTATTCATGTTGTATCGATCACATTCACTGCTCTCATCTTAACTGAGTTGCTTATGGTTGCACTGACAATACGGACATGGCACTGGATGATGGCTGTAGCTGAGATACTCAGTTTAGCCATTTACGTTGCTTCACTTGCCTTTTTTCGGGACTACTTTGGTAAGGACTTCGTTTTATTTTGACCTACACACGGCTTGCTGTGAAACCAAATCCACAAAATACCGGATTCGCGGAATTTGAATACAGTTATTTCAAAAAAACATTAAATACTGAATACTGAAATGCATTTTGGGTCATGTTAAATTTTCTAAACTAAAATAACTTATAATACTAATTTATTTTATTTTAGTGTATTTTATCCGTAACAATATACTAGCTACACCTAGGGAGCAGGTTGTTGTATATTTATTTTTAATCTCCCATTGTTAAGACCCACAATACCCTTGGGTCTTGTAATGCACTATTCAGTATTAAACGTCTTTTTAAAGTAGCTGTATACGAAATTTGCCCCCTCCCCTCCCTCCCCCCAAAAAAAATAAAATAAAAAAAACACGACACAATACTTCATCACGCCATTAATAAATTCCACGCATCCATTCCTTTCATCTCTTGCTTGTTTTGATACTAATTGTTTACTGTTTTTACTGCAGATGCGTCTTTCCTCATCTCAACGGACTTCATCTGGAAAGTTGTAGTCATTACTTTAGTTAGCTGTTTACCTTTGTATATATTAAAATATTTACGTAGAAGATATGCACCTCCAAGCTACTCCAAACTAACATAATAAAACATACTTATACAAGGAATCAAAATATGCATGGCGTCCAATTTTAATAACTATTGTTCTTGACTGGCTAGCCTCGCATACATGTGTAAACTCCATTGTGTTTCAACGTGATCACGAGGCCAGCCAGTCAAGAGCAGGGGTTATCAAAATTGGACGCTATATTTCGATTCGGCCAATTACATGACTGAAATGTAATTTGACTACCCCCACCCCTATCCACTCCTTTACAGGTACTAACTCATTTCACTTATTATTTAAGTTGGTAAATATTATCCTATAAATGATATTCTGTTGTCCTTATATAGAGATTTTTCTAAAATGAATGAAAAGAGGAAGGGATAGATATGTCCCAGCTAGGATTTTCAATAGTTATTTAGTATTTGGAAATGAAAACAATTAAAAAAGTATTATTAAAAGTAAATGGAACTAGCGAGTAAACTAGTATAAGCTGCGTCGGTGTTGGATATAAACGATAGGTAATATAATGAAACTTGTAACACCGTAAAAAATGGAAACTAGCGAGTAACCTAGTATAGGCTGCGTCGGTGTTGGATATAAACGATAGGTAATATAATGAAATTTGTAACACCGTAAAAAATGTTAACTTAACTCGACTGACGTTTCGAGCTTTAGCCCTTCGTCGGAGTACTCGAAACAGCAGGTAAGTTAAGTTAACATTTTTTGCGGTGTTACAAATTTCATTATAGTACCTATTATTAAAAGTAGTTTGTATTAAAGTACTAATTTAGTGCTCAAAAGCGCTTATAAAACAATTACAGCGTAGATCAGAGTGAAAAAGTATGACCACATTCTTTTTAAATTTGGTTGTTTCCATGAGAAGCCGTGTGGTTTTACCAAATAATACGTACGAGAGATTGTTTAGCTGCAAAATGTCGTACATAAAATGCGAATACATTGAAAACTGTCATAATTCTCGTATCCAGACCCTTCTCAGCTTTCTATCGTCAGAAAGCTGAGAAGGGTATGGGTACTAGAATGAAGTGGTCATACGTTTGCGCTTCGTGCTGTAGATCCAAAATTAAATTAGAAGTTTGTGGTGCTAGTTTGTTTTTATAGAAACATATTTCATTGATAGGCTAGTGTCGTGCAAGGTGTAAACAATTTCTAATAAAGCTATTTATTTGTAATAGCAATTATTGATAAATTTGAATTGTAAATAAAAGAATGAATATAAATAGTACTCATGACTGTATTGCTTAAAATACGAATTAAAATAATAAAATGAAATGCCTCAGGTAATAATAATTAATAATAAGTCGTTTTTTCCCACATTAAATTAAATTTATTCCTATAGCTTTCATCAGGGAAAACTAACGGTTATATTGAATATAAATAACAAGGAAATATTGAATAATAATAATGATAATATTTTTTTTTAAATAGGAACGCCTCACTCTTCAAAGATGATTTTCATGAGGAGCCTCCAGTTCTATTGCTTGTAAGGTTTTTTCTATCAGATCATAAAATGGGGTTTCCTGATTCACGTGTACTGAGCTCTAGATTTAATTTTCCTTTTTTTTCAGTATCATCCACACATTTGAAAATACGTTTTCTTAAAAGAACTTCCAAAACTTTCAAAATAATGCCTTCAAGAGTATAAATATTTTCTGAAAAGTATTTTGGGCTATTGCCTACTTAATTATTTTTCATGTTCTTGTTACCTAGCAACAGTTCCTCTTGTTACCAGTCTCCTCTCGTCACACTACTGTCGACCTTTTCCTGTTGCGTTACGTCACAACGAGCAAAGTGTTTTGGAGCCAAAAATAATTTTCTGTTGCTTGAACTATTACGATCTTTTCATTTTATCATGATTGGCTACAGCTGACATCCTGAGCGAAGATTTTTATATAAATTATGGGTTGTACGGTTAGTATTTCGAAAAGTCCCGTGCGAGAATCGAAGGTCGAAATTTCAGGCTCAAAACATCAACCAAAACAAACTTTTGCCACCCAAAATGCCGGGTCTTCTGATAAACAAACTTTATCAAATCCAGTTGGAAAGCCTTCAATAACGCAAGAATATGACAAAGAAAGCGAGAATCACTTAAAATCTTTAAAAAAAAACCAGGAAAGGGGGGAACTTTTAAAAAATGAAGTTTTGACGATTTTGCACTTCAACGATGTTTACAATATCGAACCTCGTGATAAAGAGCCGACAGGAGGAGCAGCAAGATTTGCTCACAAACTCGCTAGTTACAAGAACCTCAATCCTCTAACTGTGTTCAGTGGAGACGTATTGAATCCATCAATGAGTAAGTATGCTTAATAATATTTTTTGTATAGTTTGTTTACGTTTGTAAATGTCAATGAGTAATTGATCAGTCTTTTGCAAACGTTACCATTTCAACCCTCTTCGAAAAAATATGCGCTTTCTCCTATTTATTAATTTTTCCTTACCAAACTCATTATAATATCTTTGTAAACATATTGAAATAGATATACTACAGAGTTTTAAGGTGTGATATGTACAAAACGTAATATCGACATCCCACCAAATCGAAATTGACTATATAAATATACCGGTTGTGAAATTATAATTTCTTTCGCTTTTTATTCTGTTGAATAACTGTGTTTATGAGTGGATTTCATTCCTTTTACTCTTCAGGACGTAAAGTAATTACTTATAATAACAATATTTCATTAGCTATCCTGGATTATATTGTAGCAATTAATTGACATCTCAAATCATGTTTAATATTATATATCTTGCTATTTATATCTTTTGTATCGTGCAATCATTTTGACTTTTGAACTGACGTGTGACCAATATCAGCTATGGTCAATGATTGTCTTACTTTTCACAATAATTCAAAACTTGTACAAAATCTTTTTTTATGTGCAATAAAATTTATGTTTTTCATATTCAATTATAACTATAATTCACAAACAATACTAGCAGCTAGCTAGCTGTTTCACTTTTAATTGATACATATGAGTTTATTTATATATTTTATCTGTCGAACATATGATAATATGATAGCTTTTACTCCGACGAAGGGCCAAAGCTCGAAACGTCAGTAAAGTTAAGTCAACATTTTTTTACGGTGTTACTATAATTTCTTATATTTATTACCTATCATTTATATCAAACACTGACGCAGCCTGTACTAGTTTACTCGCTAGTTTCTATTCATATGATAATATATGTTATTTTAGTAAGGTTAAGTGAACTTTTTTTACGGTTTTCCAAATTTCATTCTATTACTTACCTATCATTTATTATCAAACACCGGCACAGCCTATACTAGTTTACTAGCTAGTTTCCATTTATCCGGGGCCTATGGCTTTACATCCTTATATCAGTGAAGTCGTGAATTTCTAATGGTTTGTAGATTTAATTACAAATGCAGTTTTTCCTCCATCCTGGGTACCAGAAGTTATTTCCTCCTTGCTTTGGCGTTTGTGAATCTGATGTTTATGAAGCAACGAGAAATAGACCTCTGGCCAAATGAGCTTAGAACCTCACTTCTATGTTGATTTGATGAACACTCAACTATAGCTATATTTGGAACTTAATCTCGTCAAGTTGTCCAATTACGTCCGATTAAAACTCTTCAAAGACTTAAACCAATCAGAATGCCAGGGTCAAACACTGACCTTCTGCTCATTACTGGCTCGGTGGATTTAAGACACTATAGGCTCATTTGGCCAGAGGGTTTCTCTTGAGGTTAATGAACATAGACATACAAATGATAAATATAAATTCTATATCAAGAAACCCTCTGGTTTCAAGGATACTTGATCCCCTCTATTTTAAGGCTCTGAGTATTATAGCCACTTGTGAAGAGTTGTGAACCCTGCACCTGTGCTAGCTGGCTGTATTTTCAGAAAGTAGTGAAATACAGCTCTAGCTAAAGGGTTATTTTTATTAGCATCATTGTTTAAATATATGATGATGCAATTCTTCCTCAACCCACTCCTGCAAAGAAAACCTGATTGTGCATGTTTGTATTTTTTCAGTGATCGACAAGTAGTGAAATAGCTGAATCTATACCATTTTTATCAACATTTTGATTTAACCCTTACCCCACAAAAAACCCTGATTGTATCTTTGTATTTTTTCAACATTTTTTATTTAATGTTGATGTTAATTCAATCGCCTCTCCCCACAATAAACCCTGATTGTATGGTTTGTATTTTTTCAGTAAGCAGTGTTACTAAAGGCAAGCATATGGTTCCAGTGTTAAATGCCTTCAATATCAACATCGCTGTATATGGAAACCATGACTTTGGTGAGTCAGAATAATGCATTTAATGTATAAAAATGCTGAATTACTATACGCAGTTGGAATGAACTGAAAATACATAACCGATCAACCTCATAACCATATAGCAATCATATGGGAACAACCTGGCCCCAAATGGGCCATTCTTTCAAGTTGCTGAGTTTGTCTATTCATACTTTACCTTAAAACCACAAGGAAATACAATATCTTTATTTAATGAGGGAGACGCAATAACCTTTTACAGTTTTCTAACCTACGACCCTCAAGAAATGAGCTAGGGCCGGCATGAAGTGAGCTAGGGCATGAAGTTTGACAAAGTGACCTAAAAATTGCCTAGAAAGAGTGAGACAGGAGGCCGGTAGAAATCATCAATTCCTCACATTTGCTACATGAAATTAAAGTAGTCAATTGAATTATTAAATCGACCATTTCACAGTTCTCATCAATCAACCTCAGCTTTGATAGCTTGTAATATATTTTTTAGAATTGCACTACAGCCTGTGGAAATCATGAGTTTGATAATGTTTACCTTTCTGTAATTTCCGCGAGCTGTATAAAAAAAACATATTACATGCTATCAAGGTTGTGGCGCGGTTGATCAGCAAGAACTGTGAAAAGGATCTGTTAACTTGATCAATGCATTACCAACAAGGTTTCTACAACACTACAGTATTTATTTTTGAATTTTGTTTGCAGATTTTGGAGTTGATGATTTGATTGAGTTCAATGAAGCTACAAACTTTCCTTGGATGATGAGTAATGTAATTGATAAAATGTCAGATTCACCACTGGCCAATGGGGAAATTACAAAAATACTGGAGTGGGGTGGTAGAAAAGTAAGTGTTGTATAAAAAAATAATTTAAGTGATTTCATAGAAGCTTAACATGTTTAGGTAAAGTAGGAAATTTTGCACCACAAAAACAACAACAAGGTTGTTATTACCTTTAGATGACAAGTGCGTTGTACGTTTTCACATATATTTCAAGATAATTATTGGCACAGTAACATATATATATATATATAGTATAAGGTAAATTTTGCTTAGAAACAGCAAAGTTAATCTAGCTGAGTAAATAATGATTGAAGAAGATTTCAAGCATTTTGCTGTCTCTGCATATTGAGTGACTATTTTCAAATGGCGCATTAAAGAACATGCATAAATGTCTTTAAAAAGTCACCAATTTTTATTTTCCACGCAGATTGGCTTCATTGGTTTGGTAGAAGAAGAATGGCTTGCAACACTTGCAACTGTGGACCCAAGTGAAGTCATATTCCAGGATTATGCTACAAGAGGGACAGAACTTGCCAAGCAACTAAGAGATGAAGGAGCCACATTCATCATTGCAATTACTCACATGCGCTTACCAAATGATACACGGTTGGCTGAAGCCTCTGTAGGCATAGATCTCATTCTTGGCGGTCATGATCATCATTATGAAGTTAAGGAAGTTAACGGGATAAAAATTATAAAAAGTGGATCAGACTTTAGGGAGATGAGTAGAATTACGGTAACATTTGCCGAGGATAATAATTTTGACATTGAAGTTGAAAAGATTGAAATTACAAGTGGGGTTCCAGAAGATCCTGATCTAAAAGCATTGGTTGATAAGTATACAGGTAGGTGTGCTCAGTCCTGCACGGTTGCATTTCAAAACTGATCGTTCCAATGATGGACTCTGCATACAGTAAAACCCCGCGTATAAGAACCTAGATTTTTCCAAGTCAGCCTGAACAGGATTATATAAATGGTGCTTAACTTGAAATCAGGCTATCTAGGTTCTATTAGCATCACTCACTTCATCATTACAACACCTGTCTTCCTATTTTATTTACAATGCTTTTGCACATGGCTCTCTTTTAACAAAAAAAACAAGTAAAAATTTAAGCCTGGCAGGTTCTTAAATTATAGGTTCTTATACGCGGGGTTTTACTGTATTAGAATCCGCTTGAAAAAATGGACTTGCTGTGGTACTTTTGTTTTTCTTGGGGGCTGGATAAAGGGGCACTGGTAAAGAGCTACAATATTTGATAAAAGTAGTTGGAACGATATGCTAGAATGTTATGTCATAATGACTACTTCAGTTCTTTTAAAATGTGGCCGTCTTCGCACCACATTTATGTTGTTTTGTGTATGATTATGATCGTCGCGGAGAAATAACCAATTTATGTAATTGCAATTATAGAAGCCCAAAAAAAATTCGGGACTTCAACGGGATTTGAACCCATGACCTTTGCAGAACCGGTGCAATGCTCTACCAACTGAGCTATGAAGCCACATATGTTGGTAGGAGGTCGTTTTGTTGAGTTCATTCATATTTCATTCATTTCATTCATTCCTATTTAATCATACACAAATCATATAACCGCGGATCAGACCCACATATATATCTACATTTATGTTGCTGTGTAATAATAATAATAATAATAATAATAATAATAGCGAATTGAGTCAACCATATATATAAGCACCAAACAATGACTCACTCCTCAACGGGAAATGGGGGTTTAGTTGTACGTATTAGTATTTCAGAAGTGCAAACATGATTTTTCATACACTTGCCAAAAAGATTGTTTTCCAAAGATTGTGGATCAAACAACCTGTTTCCCAGGACTTTTTTCCAGAACTCATCCGCGAGCAAAGGAAAAATGTACTGGGAGCGTGGCTGTAGATCAAAAGATCCATGGATCGAAAACGTTCGGGTCCGTTATAACTTTGAATTCTTTCATGTAGATGTAATGAAGGAGAGCATGGAAGAAACACTTGGTCATATAGAAGTTGAACTGGATGGTAGATTTTCAAGCTTGAGGACAATGGAGACAAACTTAGGTACACTTCATATTTTCCTTGGGTTGATTTATCTCACATCCACCTCGGTATATAACCTTTACATTATCACCTCACCTTTCGCGAATACTTGTTAAATAGTTCGAAGTTCAAAGTCACCTGCGTATATCGATCTTTACTAAATCCATATATTTGTTAGTTTACCCCTGCATTACATACCTCGCAGTACAGTACCCAAATATTATAAAATAATCGATTATTTTCAGGGAACTTTGTCACGGATATTATGCACAACGTTTCAAAGGCTGATGTGGTGCTGCTAAACTCTGGAACTCTACGCTCTGATGATATACATGCTGCTGGTGTGTTTAAGAAGAAGGTCAGTAGATACAAACATTCAACAAGTGATAGATTGGAAAGGAATATTTCCCTTTTCTTTAAAAAAGCACCAATGTTTAGCGTCGGTAGTCCTTCAGCTAGAAGTAAGCTTGTCTCTCAAGACTTCGATGGTGCATTGCTAATTCACGTGCAAGCGCGCGAGCTTGCGTTTGCTATTGTTGCATACCAATTTGATTCGACTTGCACAGCATGCAACCGCGTCTGCAGTCACTGTCTGAATTCTACAGCATATCACGACGAAATATTAGTTGTACCGACTTAAAAGCTGTGATTGACATTTTGTATCAGCAAACTGAAATGTTTGAGCTCACCAAAAATAAGATTTTTCTTAGCTCTTTGCAAAAGCAATCACATCTTTACATGTTTTGATTAATTTTGGTGTCATTGCAGGATCTTGTTGATATATTGCCGATGCCAGATTCCATGGTTGTCCTAGAATTAACAGGTACTTACATCCCTTATAGAGATCATAGAAACGACATGAAAATTTCCCGCGCTCCACGCTTAGTTATGAAGCACTAATTGAAAAAGGTTTGCGGCCAAGCGTAGAGTTGGCGTTGTTATCTATCTACTTCGCACCCTGTGGTTATTCAAACTGTATTTGAAAAATGGGTTGTCGTGATAATGAAATCATCATCATCGATATCATCATCATCTTCCCCTCTATGGAGACTTAGCTCCTTAGGGTGCGTCTATTATTTCCAATAGCCGCTGAAAGTTTGTTCAGTCATCTTTCTCTTCAACTGCTGGGCATCGATACCCAGCAGTCTCTCGAATCTGATCCAGCTCGGTGAACGTTCATCAAACAATATATTTGTTTTCTAATGTCGCCATTGTGCATCCTGCAGACGTGCGCCAGGTATTACAATTGCTGTTTTACGCAAAAGGACTTGATTGATGTAGTCCCTGTAATACGGTGCAGGTCCGCGTTCGAGAATTTAAACTTCCACTGCTGGTTCTCGTCGTTCACATTCAAAACACCGGAAATATCGCAAAAGTTGTTCATAGTTAGTTCCGGCCCGGTTAGTTCATAGGGATTCGATATTCCTCGGCGGTTTTCGCCGAGTTTCTGATTGAAACACTGACAAACACAACACTTCGATTAAAATCACTTAAAACACATGTAACTCGGTGTTTACTTAAATCCTTCACACTCCAATAATGATAAATAAACCATTAACTAATGTATTAGTGTTATAATAAGTTTGACGTAAGTTTTCGCCGAGTTTATTGTAAGGAAAAGGGCTTAGCAACACCGGAAACACCTCGAGCCAAGTCGTCCGATGAATTACTTCAATGTTTTTTATGACTAAAAATGTCATTAGGTATAGAAAATGTGGTATGAAATGAAAGCTTGTGATTTATACTTCTTCTTTCTAAAAACTTTACTGTTACGATTCGAAATGAGATGTATAAATTCGTTAAACGTTAACGTACTAAGTTTTCATTATGATAAACACAGTGCAATGAGTGGTTGTCAAGGTTTTATTACAAACAAACAATCTCATATCACAAACAATCCTCTTTGAGTTTGAAATCTGAAAATAATTTTTGAGCAAACTTTTAATCCTGTTTTGTTTTAGATAATAACCACAGCGGTTGGTTGTCAAGTTCTTATTAACAAACAAACAATCTTCTCATATGAAGAAAATTTCAACTCCCAACGAAGCGGTCATCTTGTCAAAATATATTAAGTTTAACTCGCTCTATAATTAAG
>JAUPMH010157440.1:4534-24713 GCA_032270665.1 Metridium farcimen
ATATATTTACTCGTTTTTAATTTCCAAGAAAGGTAATAAAATAAAAATGTATTTTGAAATCCCAAAACTTGTACATTTCTTTCGTAACAAATAAAGTTAATACACCTTTTGCAGTTTTCTGATATTCTTTATTGTGACGTCTGAATTGTAACATGTATGCAATTATTTATAAACGAAACAATGTAAGGTCTAACAATATCAGATATATTTACTCGTTTTTAATTTCCAAGAAAGGTAATAAAATAAAAATGTATTTTGAAATCCCAAAACTTGTACATTCCTTTCGTAACAAATAAAGTTAATACACCTTTTGCAGTTTTCTGATATTCTTTATTGTAACGTCTGAATTGTATACGTGTATTTTGTTAAAGTTTACAAACTTTCTAAAATTAGCCTAAGGCCTTTATTGTTTTTCGGTAATATTGCAGACATATTGCTTCATATATAAAACTGCCCGGCTCACACAATGACGTCATAAAAGATAATTGAACTATAAGAATATGTCTGATTGATATTCTGGGTTTATATTTTATTTAAGTGGAACAGCCTTCTATGCATGCACTTATCGATGGAGTTTGAGCTGTTAAACGTTCCACATTTGTTCATTGATAACCATTGAAAAGGAGGGAATATACAAGGAATTATTTCATGCGTCAAGACCTCCAAGGTTGCAGAACACTTATTTTAATTGTGCAGCGATCGCTTTATAAGTATTTGCCCAATTCATCTAGAAATTACACTTACTGTGAGTGGTTGAGACCAACCACATGAGCTTATTGTGTAATACACATTCCTCAAAATTCTTAATTGACAATTGACGTGAAGCAGCAGGTCATTTCGCTCCAGTCATCATTAGAATTTCAACCATTTTATAGTTGATAACTGGTTATTATTTGTTGTCCGAAGCACTTGTGGAAGGTATCCTATAAAGGGTTCAGCTATCATTACTCAACCGCAAGACAACCTTGTAACAGTGTACTTAAAGGAAGGAACAGAAATCTAGCTCGGATAAGGTAATGTCTCTTGTTTATCAGCGGCAAATAATACTTGTTTATCAGAGTTTGGCACTGATTCCACTGAAGTGTATCGTAATAATATCCGGTATAATCTTCAAAAGAAATTCAGCGACTGGCTTTTATATCTGTCCTTTATTTTCCTCAAACCATTTCACCAGACCCTAGACAAAGTTTACAACAAGAGACCACACCCTAACGAAAAAAAGTCGTGATTGTAAATCAAACATATTTTGTTATTTACCAATACATGATGATTGTAAAGTGACATTCCATTGAGTACTTAGATAGTCAATTCACTTGCCAGATTTATTATGTCAATATCAAAATCTTTTACATTCTAGATCTTATATACTTTGTTCCCTTCTGTTAAGTTATTAAACGCAATATTTCTGTAACTGCAGTGGTTAAAAGAAGCTGAAAGATTCAAATAAGAATTTATATGAGCAAAGTATGTTGTCATAATTTCATAAATAGAAACCCGCATGATTTACTTTCAGATAATTGAAGCGGCTAGCGTTACTAAGTATAGCCCAATTCGTTGTGTTTTATTGAGCGTTAACTTCATAACTGTTTCATTGTTATTGTTATTGAAATTTTAATAATAAAATTTACCGATAGAGCCTTTGTGAATATATTTTTGCAAAGCGATAAGTGTTGCGTTTTGAATGAATACCATTACTACTGATTTTACAGAAATACCGAACATGACTCACACACCTGTTGCCATATGACATTGCTATCTCAAAATCCGACACAAGTTCATTTAGTTACTTCAGTTACTAAAAGCTAGAAGAGAGTTGCTGATATCATCAAATCACAAATTTTGAACAAATCTAAAGTAATCATAAAGCTATGTTTTCTTTATATACACCTTTGTTTACCACCTAGCCTGTATGACTATTGGACGGTCGGAGATAGTCAGGTTATTTTCCACCTAGCTGCATGCTGTTGCGTTAGCTTCAGTTTTACATGTAGCCCTATTTCATTCCTTATATTAGTAATTGTTAATAATGAGTTTTAACTGTGTAGTGTATTTTTAAAAGTCGTTTAATAAGAGCATAGACATGCGGAAAGTGGGCACATGCGTCATTGCTTCTCATAATGGCCTCACACGTCATAAAAACATCATAAGACTAAACTTTTCTTTTTTTAGAATGCAAATTTAGTTACTAATCTTGATTTCTTTGAAAGGATGGAATGTAGTCGTGGTACTTTAGTCATAGTTTTCACGTGCTGTCGACAGTGTTGGAGTCGCTTTAAGCTCCCAGCATTTTACTTTCCTATTTATAGCACGCCCATTACAACATGTTGAGAGTTTAATGCATGACTTAAGCGTGCCTTGTGTATTCTTTCTTTGTACGTCGAGTACAAAGTGCTTAGCCAAAACTATAACAAAAACCGTACCTAAGCCATGTGTTCATACATGCTGCTTGTGATGGAGCAAAATGCCAATTCAATCCTGTGATAACTGAAAAAGCCAAAGGCAAATCAATATTGTAAGTGTGACATCATTGCTTAATTTTGTGTCAACTTATTGCCATATTTATCTTCAGAGCTATCTTTTTACATGGAAGTGCTAAGTTACCGTTGAAAAAGTGCAAATTGATGACCTTTAGACATCTTTCCCCATTGAAGAAATATTTTTTTGGTGCCTTTTTCTGACAGCTGTCATTTTCAAACTGAAAAACAAAAGACTAAAAATGCCAACATGTTTTCAGTTAGCGTTAACAGAGGGATATCTTTGATAGTGGCTGTGTGCTTTTCATTTTTTGCGGTTGAAAAATGAAAGGTTTGAATGGTAACAATACATCTTAGTAGATGATTGCTGATGTTTGCTATCTCAAGAATGTGAAACATCTCATGCAATGATAAACCCCAAGAGCGGACCTTTATTCAAATAAAATAAGTTAAATAGCTGCAACGAACATCATTTAACATCAGATTACGACGATAACGTTGTTGAGCAGAGCTCTTGTCAACCAATATCCTTCAGGTACAAAGCAATCAAAAAGTCATTAGTATCATTTAATTACTTTAGCTGACTTAAATCATCATTTTTGTCCACAGATTCAACCCATTGATACCAGAAAAACTATAACAGGACCTTGCAACGAAACCACAAGTATAGTTAATGTTGTTATAAAAACTGTTTAACCTCTATATACCTGGCCTAAGTATCGAACAGCATGGATTCTATGTGGCTTTCTCTAAGCCTTCTTCTGGTGATTTTTCTCGTCCCCGAAGCTTCATTTGGGAGAAGCTATAAGAAGACAACTCATTCTATGGTGTTTGACATCAAAGAAGATAGCGGAAACGAGAAGCAATTTATGGACGCAATTCTTGCTCGCATTAACGCAGAAGGATATAACAGCCATATATCACAGCCAAACACCACAATGACTTCGATGAAACGATTATCAAGAAAACGAAAATCCATTTTTGGTACTGATAATCGTATCAATATAGGAACTACAGTACAGGCCCAGAGGCATCCATATTCAACAGTCGTAACTTTGTCAAGTGGATGTACGGGAACATTAATTGGTGCCCAGCACGTTCTTACTGCTGCTCACTGTGTCCATAATGGAAAAAGATTCATAAAACAGTCCAGGAAATTAAAAATAGGTACGTTTTACTAACAAATGGTTTATAGAGCCATTTAGGCGCATTCAGAGTTGTGTTGATTAGAATTTAGTGTTTTTAACAACAATCTCTTTCATCGAGTTATGACTGATGAATTGTTCAAATACCAAAGGACTGCGATGTATTATATTATACTCATTCCATTTGCGAGCCACTTTGTATTTTTCAATAAATTGTTTTTACTGAATAATACAAGAGGAAAACAAGGTCAAAGTAAGGTTAAAAGTTAAAAATATTGTTTTTACAATGATCAGATATAGTAATAATTGCATCTCCAGTAACACGAAGAACTATGTCAGGGGTTTCTCAGTTTCTTTTTCGTTTAGGCTGCTGAATTAATATTGTCAGTTTACGTTTTGCTTGTTATCGTAGGAGATATTCAAAAAGAAAATCTTTCCAGAAAAGGAACTTAACTCAGAAAATTAAAATTGGAAAAGGGAAAACGGAAACAAGAAAAAAGTTTAATCTTCAAGTGTTTGGTAATGATGTTCTTTATAAAAATTCTCGTGCCCAGACCCTGGCGGGGATACCTATCGCAGTCTCGATTGACTTTAATTTTAGAATTTCAAGAGGGTTCAAAGGCTAATATATGCGTGCGAGTGAGTCAAGTACTTCGCCTTTCTTTGATTTCACACCGTTTTAACGGCTTTTTTCGGCTTATACTAGAATCCGAATCTTCTTATCGCAAGCTCACGATAAACTACTCTGAGAGTTTTCCAATTTGAGTGCATTGTATTACAACATGAGATGAGATATTACCATATATAGGCAAACCTATATTAGAAAGGAACCCCAATGGGAAGATACTGAGTTATGTACAGGACAAAAAGCACATTACTTAACACCAAGTTTTAAAATTAGTTTCTATGTTTCGGCTAAAATGTAGTATCGACAAAAACAATAAATAAATATAAATAAACAAACAAAACATATCTAAGTGAATGAATGGAAGAATATATAATTAGATATATAAAATTAATCTGAGAACGATTAAAAAACCACCGACTTATGTACAGAACCAATGATTTAATATATATCATTATTTTATGTAAGCTACCATGCATTTGCGTCTAAATAATATTTAGCAGGAGTGACACTTCCCACAATTTTTTTGTACCTTTGAGTGGCGATTTCAATACCAATTATATCGAAGCTTTGTCGCAGCAACTTCTAATATTCTCGAAATTTAGGCGACAGAAAATCGCATTGAGTTATACTGAATTTCCAGTATGTTCAAAGTCGCCACTGGAATCGCTGCTCATATCGCGCTACAATTTTTTTTTCACATCAGGCTCAGGTTGTAAGGAAACCTTTTGTATAACATACTGAATTTCTAAAAATAGAATCATAAAGTGCAAAATTAAAAAGTTACCCATATTGTCTAATAATGCATAATGATACCGATCTCTAAATAACAATGATATAATACGGGACGGGCCTGATATGTTTTAATGCTGATAAACGGATTAGTTAACTAGAGATTATCTCATCAGATTTTTGTTCGAGAAATAAATTTCTGAGAAGTTATTCTTTCCGAAACTGCGATACATCAATTTTAACCCTTGATTGTTTCATTTCTTAAGTATCTTAATTAGCTTAAAACCAACTAATACAACACAGATTATACATTGTTTGCTCTTGAAACTCTATCGTAGCTAAATACCGAACTTGTTTTTCAGGAATGCTGCAAAGAAATGGCGTTTTTCAATGGATTAAAGTTCGTAGAATCCATCTCCCAAGAAAATGGATGAAACAATCTACCAAGGAACGTATTAAGTACGATTACGCAGTTTTGAGGCTAAAACGTCCCCACGGGCGTCCAATAATGGCTATTAAAGCATCCACTCTCAAAAGAGGCGAGATTATGCGCTTTGCTGGTTTCCATAGCGATAAGACATCAAATTCCATGTGGCGTTCTCAATGCCAAGTAAGGAAAGTCATCAGTGATGTTGTGTTTAGTTACTGCGATGGCCAAAAAGGTATATCTGGCTCAGGAGTGCGCTCTGGTAACGCTGTAGTTGGAGTTGTATCTGCCATTGGGAGGGGACGACTTAGGGGTAAAAGACATGTATTTAACGTTGTCATTGCTCTCACCCCACGGAAAGTCAGGAAAATATTAAGATGGATGAAGAAATATACAAGAAAAAGGATTAGGGCAAGACGTAGAAAGTCCAAGAAACAATAACAATGCCCTGTTAATGTGTTGTTACCTATGTTTATTTGGTCATCATTAGGCCTGTTGTTTTTGCAATATTAAGCACTACGCTAAAGGTTCAAAAATTGCTTTTAGTAAATTAAATGGTTCAAAAATTCCTTTTAGTAAATTAAAGATCAGTTAATAATTCAATACTGGATCACGTTTTGATAATGCACTATAAGATTTTTGATAAGATTTTCGTAATTTTCATTTGCTTTTCACTTGTTTGAAAAAACCAGGAGAATTCAGTTTTCAACTACTTGGTAAAAATGACTGCATTTGCCCTGGTGGCTATTACAGCTATTCACGTTACCCTTTTAACTTTCTTGCACAAAATGATATTGTATAAATTGTTGAATTAGTTTTTAAGATATTTATTGGATAAAAATGGTTTCTTATGGATGCCATTGTGATGATATACATCTATATGCCTATGGCATGATGAAAAGTAAAAAGATTTTCCTTTTGATATATTCAATGATTATTCTCTTTCACTTGTTGTACATTCTTTTGTAATAATGCAAATAAACTCTCTTTGGAATAAAGGAAAAAATAGTACTGTTCTAAGCGTGCGCAGATGTATCTTTGTTTGGATATTACTCAGACGTTTTTACAAATTGTCAGGTATACTTGGAAAATTACAATTTGTATGACCAAATCGTCCGATTTTCACGACTTATAATTTTAGAATTTACAGCCCTGAGCTCCTCGACATACGGGAAGAAAGGCACAACTAGCGATATTTTAACCCCTTCAGTTTGACCACCCACTAACTAGAAATACCCTTATGCTTATTGATCACATGGCAGATATATAGAAAACACTGGTAACAAAATGGAAAAATATGCAAGAGTTCGCTTTATGAAAGCAGTTGGTGACTTGCATTATGTTCTTGTATATTTTTTAAAAAGAGCGCAAACTCAGTGATAGAGTTCCGGATAATGTTCCTACAGGTAGTTGTAATACGATCAATCCTTATTCCAATCACCTCAATTTTAATTGTTTCTGAGAATACTTCCAAATGGTATTCTATAGAAGTTTAAGGTGAATTCAAACGTGAATAACTCTTCCTACGACCTCGTGGTTTCTAAAGATGCTTGGCTGCTCACTTGAGTGACATCCGGATCGCCTTCTATTATAGAATCCACTAGTATAATACTGAGTAATATTCCAATTATAAACCGTCGAATGGAAAAGAACGTTCATGAAGAGGGATGGAGGTGTTTTTAGCATTACATATGGATAAATCTAGATGTGATTTCATCATACGTTAATGGAGCATTATACGCCTGACATACTTCGTACAAACCTTTTCACTTTTCCTAGCATGTGGCTAGTTTGTTATCACGACTGTTTTCTGATTTTTACAGCGTTTTTACGTTGTTAACGAATGTGCTGCCATTTCCTTAATGTAAGTCAGTACGACATTTGTATCAGCTCCTCATTTAACCATATACAATAGATGTATACAATATTTAATTTCCCATTTTCGTGATGTTATGAGGTTGATGTTTTTGTTTTGACTCACAGAACTATAACCCTGTGTGGTACAAACATTTTATTAATCATCCGTCACTGCAGTGGCATCTTTCCTCAGCACGCCATGTTTGTTATGTAAAACAATTGTATAGAAAGTCGTGGGAAAAAGAGATCTAAGAGTTCGTCTAGTTGGATAATATATATATATATATATATTCCTTTTGGTAATAAAAGTGTAAATGCAGTGGCAGGGAAATGCATTGTCTGTCTCTCATTCACCATAGTTACACATTCAGAAAATGTTTTTTACATTCTTTATTTTATTTTGAATTGATTTTACTAGTGGGTAACGTAGCGATTCCAAAAATTCCTTTTATTTACAAGAAATTAAACCAACAGAAAACTCAGAACAAAAGCTAAAACTATTTCCATATAAGGCTTGTATGCTCTCCACAATATATTTTCTACTTTTTATCAGAATTACACGTGTATTGCGTAGTCTTAAATAACTAGCAGCTATAAATCTTCAAAAATTATACTTCGTGATCACAAAATAACAAGTAAACTTACATGCATAATTCTGAATGATGCAAAGTTTTAAGCGACCAGCGAATTGTCAGGAAGATCAGAGGAGATGCAGATTAAATGATTTACCGTTCATACCCAAGACTGTTTACTATGTAGTACATCTCGTTATGATTGACAAATAGATGAGATGTTTTTTTAACAGGACAAAACATAGCATACTTGACTGTGTATGCGTTATGACTGGAATCCTTAGCTCTGTTGTTCCTACTATGTGTTTATTTAGACTGAAACGTATCATTTGGCCTCAAAGATCGTTTGGGTTTGTTTTGTGAGGCATTTCTCGTCAAAAATATGGAGAGACCAAGAATGGGAAAATGTATTTGATTGGAAGTGGTTAATCTTGGAATTGCGTAAGCATTTCTATCAGTTTAAAGATTCCTAAGGTTTTTTTTTACTTATTACTAGATGACTTCGTATAGTCTGTTACTATTGTTATTCGTACGGTTCTTTAGTTGCGCGGTGTTTTGTTTGTATATTAGCGAGGAGTAAAGCCCTTTAGCCCTTTCTACTATTTTCATATTCGCAGTAAAATAAGTAGTTAAAATATAACAAATAGTTTTACTTACACTTTAATTCATAAAAGAATATTATTTAAGCATAGTTATGTACATGTTTGAACTATTCACAAAGATTATGTACAGCATTTGTTGCATAAGCAATAAATTCTTGCTAATATAAAATTAATCGACGCATATACTTATGGTAAATCGTCTATCACTGATATTACAATAAGACATCATCTTACGTAGATATAAAGTGTGGTGTATAATCTGACTAAAATACAAACACAAGATATCTTCTATAAAATAATGGCTTTTCTCTGCTCAATAAAATATTATCAATTAATCTATGTTTATCAATTTATGTAAAATGTCCAAAGCAGCATAGGTTATACTGCTAAAATATGATGTCACCACATTAATGTAGTTTGTCTTACTTTGTATATCAATATATTACCGATAGCAATGGTTCAACATTATAATTACAGCCATATCTGCTGACGAAAATAGTTTATGACATAATATCTGAATACCTGAACTTATAATACGCTACAACAAAAGATGCTTATCATTAGTGAAGTGTTTTCGCAAGATGATATATTTTATACTTATTCAATGTTGAAAGCACTGTGAAATCTGTAAGCGAAAGTACTTCACAAAATAAGCATCTGAAAATCTTATTAAGTATGCTGAGGTCCTTTTCCTAGATAAGCGATTTTATACTTATCAGTTCAATGGTGAAAGCACTGTCAGATCTGCAATCAAAAGTACTTCACAAAAGAAACTTCTGAAAACCTAATAACCTGCCCAAAATAAGATTGTTTAATTAGGTACCTTCCCACGTGATGGTCGTTTCTGTACTTATTCTTAAATAAATTAGCCATCTTGCGATACCCTCTTGTCATAAATAATCCATTTACTGTCCTTGATTCACGAGCATGGTCTGCAAGCACATCTTAATGCAACTGGATAACGGGTGTCCTCAACTTTATCTTTACATCTAAGAGTCCTTTTCCTCATCATTATTTTAATGGGTGCACAACACGAACAGCTTGAGGCAAGGCCGGCTTTATTTAAAAATGGCTGAACGGAGGATAGACATTCGCCATAGCATCCTCTACTTGATAATTTAAATGAACAGTCACCCAGATTTGCCATTATGAATCCTTTCCTCACACCACAGGAAGCGTCTCGTCGGCGACGGAAATATCGTCTTGAATGAGCCATGTGAAATACAGTGAATATCAGCAACAGGCTTATACATAGGGATCTTGATGTGAACATGGTCGTTTGGTCTGTAAAAAATACAAGTAGTTTAGATACTGACAGAAAAGACAAATGTTGGACATTACAGATGTGGATATTGTTTCCGAAGGCATTATTTTAAACACTGAGGGTGTAGAACGTTTTTTGGAGTTGGTAATGTTACAAAAGCGTTATCAAAACGTGTCATCAGTTACTCGTACTAAATATTTGTTTATCGAATGATCACCTCTTGATTGCGTCATTGTCAGTTTGCTGTAGACAAACAAACAAGCAAACAAACAGTTCAGTACATGCATGCGATCGAAATCAGTATAACTAAACCAGTTCAATAATGCAGATTAAACAGCCATTACTCACTAGATTAAACAGGCAAAATTCGTGGATGTAAATCTGTGATAGCAGTTCTCCATTTTATAACATTTTTACCTAGTTTCTTGTAAATGGTATTAACCATTACCGGCTACGTCTGAATCAAAAATTATTTTTTCTCTTGTCTTGGTGATAATTCATTTAACTATCGAACTAGTTTGTGAAGTCATCGCCGTCTATTTTGTCTTCGTTCATACACAAATGCAATGTTTACATTGTCCGATTTAAACCAGATTACGCTGTTAGGTTTACTATCAAGCCACAAACGCCAATAGCATTTTTTTATTTACATAGGAAATGTATGACAAATGCTGGAGTCCATGCAGAGCTTTTGACAACTGCGCACTCGAATGTAAATCACCATACCCGGTTGGCTTTAAGCATATCGAAATGATTACACACTAACAAAGGTTCCGTCGGTATAAATGTCCTTGTGACTATGCTTTGACATATTCTATTGTCTTACCTTTTCAGGAAGTTCAATAGGTTTGTCAAAACATCTTTTGTACTACATGCACTCCGTTACGCTGACTGCAGATTTTAGATACATAATGTCATAAGCATACATCGAATGTTGTAATTTGTGGCAACTTAGTTTTGGAGATTGACATAAATGAAGTATTTTGCCGGTTAGTAGGCTAGCTAGTCCGTGAGTGTAGAGCGTCTAGTTCCTCGTGTATTATAGTGTATATACATAGGGTGTTGGCCAAACTAGTATTCTTGGTTTTGGGTCTTCGTGACCGGCTATGATGTTTAGATTTTGTTGTTGTGTTTTTGATGATGCTTGATTTCTCCAATGTTAATAAAAAAATCCTATCAAGAGACTGGCTGACCTGCCTATGCGTCAAGTTATGAAGTGTAGGAAAAATAAGTCGTGCATGTAAGTCACAAGACTGGGTGATTTTTTGCAAAATGTTCGAGTCATGTGCAATTCGGCGTGAATCAACGATGGTTTGGAAAATCAAATTGTTTCGTGTACAAAAGTATGGCCTTGATAGGTATACGTACTTTTTCAAAAGTTTTTAAAGAAAACAATGACGTTCGGCAGTATGTGGCACCCTACAAGTGTTTTGGGTGCAAGAGAATTCTGGAATAACTACCTAGTGGAGGCACCTAGAGGTGGCCAGATGCCCATTTCTCCTCGGACATTTAGTATCCAGGGTATCTGATTAGATTAACAACAACAACAACAACGAAAGTTACACAATTTAAAGAACCAAGCTAAAAAGGTACACTTAACATTGAACATTGAATTACATTTGCTATGTCTTCTTAAAAAAGTAAATATAGACATGACGTTCAGGCAGCCCACGCAAACCAGTGCTTGGGTTGCCTGTGGATGACGTGTTTTGTCTGATGTGTTGTTTTATTTAGTTTTGGTAGTAGTACTTTTTCTACTACTATTTTCTTCGTGTGCCAAAACTCAACTTTTAAGTAGAGCCAGTGTGTTGAGGAACTAATTATGTACAGAAAGTGAGTTTCAGAGAACCGTTAAAGATGTACCCAATAAGACTAAACTCTGAGATCTTATATTCGTACGATGCAAATGAAAATGATGTTTGCAGTATAATAGTTGTGAGGCAGAAGTAATGGAACAGTCAATTAATACCTGTTTTCAAAGTGTTCTAGCATCCAATGGCAAAATGATTGTAAAGTGACTAGTTTCTTGATTAACATTACTTGAACTCTACAAGATATGGAGTTTTATTTGATGTAGTGAACTTGACTTACGATAATCCTTCGTGTACAAGCAGGGGCAACCACCGTGAAAACACTCTAATCCACTCCCTTCCTTACGACTGTACACGTAAGTAAAGTCGAAACGCTCATCCAAGCACGTTCGGCACTATCTTTATATAGTCTGGCCACGATGAACAGTCGGCTTACTGATCCTTTTTTTTACAGTGTGACTAATTCAACCGAGAACTCCCAAACAAATTTGAAATTAATATTTTTGAGGTCAAACAAAAGAACTTTTGCAAATTCTTACAGACTAAAACATTTCTTGTTCAATCTTAATATATTTCGTTCACATATAATGAAAGTCATAAGCATTTTATGCAAACAAAATAAACATGTAGAGATTCTATTGTTCGTATTCTCGACCGTGATTGGATAACTTTGTTTAGGTGGCCTCGGTTGAAGTAGTTGCACTGTAATTCTGTACTGACTTTAGTGAACATGGCACACTAAGTGATTTTCTTTTGTTTCTTCAATTTATTAGTACAATATTTCTGTTCACTGCGTCAGCGGCTATAGTTTTCGATAAACCCGATTTAGTTTTATTGTTTTCTATTTCAATCTGACCATTCTAAAGAAATTGCACACTTGGAACCTTTATAAAAAAGAAGATTACAATTATTTGTTTGAAAAACAATGGTTTCAACATTGACTAAAATGATTTTGCATAAGCAAAGAACACAAAGAGATCGATCAGTTGTGCACGGAAGTAAATACATAGTGTATTTTAATAATAACCAAACGTTGCACCTTGCGTAACTCTAGCTGATGTGTTTCTGAATGATTTAGTACGTCCCCTGTCTGTCTTTTCGTTATTGATATCAAGCAAGTTCACATGCTCTAAAAGTAATCACACTGTTCGATATCAATTGCTTAATCCATTTAAACATTTTATAAGTAATATCTCTATTGTTTTCTATTGTTAACCTGGTAATGTTTAGTACTAATTACTTGTTCTCTCATACTTCTGCCGTTTTCAAGCTAGTCCCAGTTTATATATAGTTATCCTTTTCTCATATTTTTTAAAGTCTCTATTCATAATGTTTGATTCAGTTTATCTACTGCAGAACACAATCAAGTTCGGAAGCTTGTCAGTACGAAAAGTCGTTTCTATGCTATGTGATCCTATGTGTTTGTGTGTGTTATTGTTGCTGGATCAAACTCGTTCCCAGATAATTATTAATTCGCTGTCGAGCATGCGCAAAAAAACGGCGCGCTAAATGATATGTAGTATTTGTATTTTTATATTATGTGATATACAATATATTTATTCCGAGTGACCGAACAACAACAAGTCAACTTATCTCATATCAACGATGAATAATTACACTAACTGTTTCCTACTTATCCAGTGCGGAATACGTTCCGCACACAATCTTTTTCAACCTTGATTAGAATACGAACCCCTTAGTCCTATATATATGTGAAAGCCCCCACTCGATATTTCTGGCGCACGAAACCTGGTGGCTGGCGACTAAGCCTACGTTTAAATAGTCCGTAAAGATAAGAAAGCTGTCTGTCATATTTGATGGTTATTTATTTTAGTGTAAGGTCTACTAATTGTACCCGGAATATAACTTACGTCAAAGGAACTATGGTTAATGTCTATGCTTATTCAGTTAATGCTCTTTTTACGTCATCAGGCTATAAAGAACATTATTATGAATATTTACTCTCAGTGTCATTTATAAAAGACGTATGTTTGGATAAGTATTACTGACGTACTTTCTCAAATGTATCAAGATTAATTCTCAAGTTTAATCTGCAAAGGTTACCCGATGGAACAAGGGTGGCTTAATCTCAGAGGATCGTAACAAGCCTACTCTATATAACAATTCCCCTATTTAGATAAAGGGAAAGTTCTAGGTCAATACACCCTATGCAAAGAGGCAATACCTTACTTAATCAGTATTAGACACCATTGCTTTTATTAGAAAGAGCACAACGTAGTCAGTGATATTCCAAAATTTCAATGTAGTAACATAAAATGATAAAAAGCTAACTTTTTTAATTCACAAAGATTTAGCTTAAAATTTGCACTTGAGCTTTTAGAGCCTCGCTTTCGCGTTTTTGGTACATTTCAAATGCTGATAACGCTGCAGTGATTCAATATATGACAACAAAACTCGACCAAATTAGTAATTTAGACATGCTCTTTCTTGTAATGGCAAAATATTATTCGCCTTTTCCATATCGATCAAGGAACTGGGTACGAGTGTGAAAAACTAATTTGATTATGGTTCCAGAAAAAATAACCCCTTCTTATGGGAGAGTAACCAAATATAAGCTTATTGACCAAGTTTCAGAACGTTTTGCTAAATAAAATACATTATGAGCATCCAAACGCTGCCAAAATTACAGAGAAAACCATACATTCTTTGTATTTTCGAAAAAAATTAAAATACCATAATTTCGTTGCAATTTGCACAAACTTGTTCATACTTTCAATTCTTACTAATTTGTATTTGTTCTTTCCAGTGAAGGGGCTTATTTTTTAATTAAATTAATTTTGAGAAACTTGGTTCCAGTCCCTTGCTCGATATGGAAAAGGCTAATTGAAATATTTTATTGTTTGTGGTGTTTCGTGTTGCTCGTTCCCAGTCCCTTACTCTATTTGCATATAGGTCTATAGTTATTCAAATGGTGATTTTTCGTGTACTTTTGTGCAGCCACTTCACAAATAATATTTTTGAAATCACACAATAACAGTGCAAGCTAGTGCAATCCATTTTCTTCTCAGTTACCAGTACACACCTTCATCAAATTAGTTTAAGATAAGTCGGTGAATTACTATAGAAGTCATGAATTTGCTAGACACTCGAGGGGTGGTAGGACTCTACGTTAAATGAATACTTGGGCAAACTCTGCACTATATGTCATGAAGGTCCATGAATTATCATCAATTACTACACCGTACTTGATTTACTTGAACACTTCAGCTGCATGTAAGTTATGACATTGATAAATGATTTCTTCAGGTTTTAGATGTAAACTTTCCAGTTTTATTTCTATTTATTAATTATGCTCAAAAGTGTATAAATTCTCAAACCAATTTTTTCATCGGAGCTGTCATTTCATTTTTATACCAAGCCAGTCAAATTCGCGCTTTTGCTTAGTTGCTAACCTTTGAGGGGTGATCATGATTGCATTATCTGCATGTGGTCTGTGTACGTTTAAATAGAAATGAAAAACTTGAATACATTGTAATATTTTCTAGACAATGCTGCATGATCAATTCAAGTGCTCTCAATCAAACTGAACGATACTGATCGTTTTCTATAAAAACGATTATTTTGATCGACGTATTTTGATAGGAGGTTTTACAGTACTAAGGGCACGGCGCCGAATCAATTCATTCGTCGTCTAGAAAAACTCAGGTTTTGGTGGACGTCAATCCCCAAATCGACCTTGTTTCCTCTCAGTAATTAGTAAAGTGCAATCATTCTATATGCATTCTATTTTTTTCTTTGCAAGAAATGTAATTCAGTGCGGCACTTAATTTGATCATCAGACATTAAATAAAGAAGCACTGATCTGATTTTGATAGGTGTTCTTCAGGGGTTTTAAAGAAGAAGGGACACAAATGAGTGACAAACGGTTGCTTTCATTTCCCCTTTTTCTCTTTTTTGCTCACAAAAGTTAAATAATAGAATCCACGGATTATGTAACCCCAAAATGGCTAAAATGATTGTCATGGAAACGCCATTTGAAAGCAATTAAAAAGGCCAAAAATGATTGGATTCGTTTGAGGCCTTTTAATGTATTAATTGATTTGAGAAACAACACTGAATAACATCAACAAAACAGCTGTAGATGTCGGTGTAGTCGAGAAAACATTCTTTTATATTTTTATTAATGTCAGCAGTCTGTACATAACCCACATACACATCTATTGAACAAATTTCCTGTCTTTAAAAGAAATATACCAACTGATCGCTGAATCTATAGCTTTTATGAATTTCGCCTACACAGTATTCACTCATACAAACTAAACTTTAATTTTCCGTACTTACTTACTTTCTTGACAATCAAAACCATTTTAGCAAATAAACACTGCCCAATCTGTGCGTAGGTTTTACAATAACGATACTGACTTCCAGAACCACGATCAATAAATATTTCTGAGAACGCTGCAAAATTGCTATATTCAGGGAAATTGTCTAGTAACATTAAATCAGAGAGAAAAAACACTAAACGTAAATAAAGAGGGGGAAAATATATTAAGAAAAAGAGAAAGAAAAAAAGACAAATTCACATGACCTTATAACAATAAGTTCACTGAAATGTGACTGGACTTAATTTTGCCGCAAATCTTGCAGCATATAAATAACGTTAGACATTCGCATGTCTGTTTTTGATCACTTTTATTCAACGTACCTTCTAGTTTATCTGCCCGAGGTATTGGTTGAGTAACTCCTAATTAATGGTTACTCTAAATATTACAAGCTGTATATATAACCTCCGGCAATCTACCAACGCTTTTGGAATATCCGAAAATATCGGAGTACTTGTACGTGATTTTTTCCACTATTTTCTTGCTCATTTTCATCAATTTAACGTCAACATTGTTTATGAGGAGCTTTTCCAAGTCAATATTTGCAGAACATTGCACTGAATCAGTGGCAATTCAGTCCAGAATCAAGACGGCATGACTACGTTGATCAATATATACCTGTGACCATGGGCTGTAACCTGGTAAAATTCTATATTCGGAGCGACTTTTAAAAGCTTAACTGAAAAAATATTTTTTTGCTGATTTATTTTTAAAAAGTTTTATTCAGCTTACTTTGTACTCTCCCAGTTTTTAAATTTGATTCAGTTTATATTGAGAAATAACCCGCTATTGTGATTTTTTGATAGGATTCCTATTTAATTTCCCAATATACCAATATTGCTTTTCTATTCGTAATAAAAATCTAAATCTAAATACATCTAATCGTATCTAAACCTCCTTATAGTACTTCAAAGTCCTTACCTTAACTAAAGAATAACCACTATATTCAGTGGATTTCTACAACAGCTATGTACGGTAGCTTGCTTGTGCTCGTCCGTCTCTGCGCCACCGATCTCTAACACTACTAAGTTCATTTTGTTTTCTTCCTCTCACTTTTATTAAGGCTGATCTTGGCATGGCCACCTGTTTCGTACTAAATTACTTGCAAGTTATTTTAAGCTCCTTAATAAACCTAAGATTTCTTCTTGCAGTCCTTCCTAAAGTTATTAGCTTCAACGCCCACGAACCGTCTCCTGAAAGTCGGTCTTTCAAGTTGGCTTTTTGAATTTATTAGATAAAATTCCCAGTGCATTAAGCCACAAGAAATGCCATTACTGACATCAAAATCTGTATTAAAGCACTGCACGCCCCCTTGAAAAGGAAACGAAATTAGTCATAGTATATTTTTGAAAATACAGTTTTACATTGGGCTCTTGGTTGGCTTAGATTGATACAATTTCGGGCTCGAGTTTCGTTGCTAATTCAATCTGTAACTGCTAAAAATAGCAATAAAACTACTCCACAGTGCAGGTTGTCTGGACATGATTTTACAGAACAAGTGTGCCAAGTAGTTAGCCTCTGATATTTTGCAGAATTAGAAGCTAGTTGATACAAGCCTAATTTAAATCATTACAGAACAATATGGAGATATGAGGCAGTAAGATAAGCTTTTGTAAACATCGGAACTATTTTACCGTCAAAAAACGGAACTACTCGTCCAGTAGTCTCGCTCACTTCATTAGGCTTGTATCAAAACATTTCATTGCTTACGTATACGATTCTTACAAACTATGGACAACTAGAAAAACAGATTGTATTAATAAATACCCTCATTGCAGGATTAAAAGTATATTTGGTAATTAATGCATATTTAATGTTGTTTTTAGAGGAAGACGTTCAGTCCCAGCAGGTTCCATTCTATATTTGTCTTGCTTTTTTGCTTTTAACCCGATCTTAATTAGCTTTGTTGCAACTACTTTAAATAACAGGCAAAATTTGAATGCCATGGTCAAAAATGAGTCAGCTATTTGTATGCTTAAAAAAAAGTATTTACTGAAAGATGGAGTAAGCAGAAAGATACTGATTAAAAATGTGGAAAAAAAAAACCTTGACACTCAGGCACTGAAAGGAACTTGTAGGTGTTAAGTAGGTCTGTGGGAGACGTGAAAAACCAAGTAAAAAACCTCACGGAACACACATTCTACAATGTTTTAATTGAATCTAAAGTCAAGTGTTTTTTAAAATGTTCTTGCATACACATCATGCGGAGATGTGGGCGTTCTCAATATGGTGGCTGTCTTACCGGCCTGACTTTGAAAGGTAGTTGTTTTTGCTAACAACATCCAAGGGAGTTACTTTGACAATTTAATTTTGAAAATATATATTCGTTAAAAAAAAACATGAAGACCTTTCTGTGTGCTTTGTTTGGAATGTTGCATTTAGACTAATACAGCCTAGAAGTCATTAGCTTTTTTCAAAAGGCAATATTTGTATATTTACATGGATCTCCAAAAACGTCATTTTCAATATCCATGTTATTAACAATTGATTTTGCAATATCAAACTTAGATAAATCAGCTGAATCACTTATGTTAATTTATGGTTTGTATTTTTTTAAGACGTACAGCGTAGTATAAAACATAAGCACCTTACGAGTGAACGGTCAGGAAACTCTCAGAAACCAACATTGGTAATCCCGGCTCTGATGCCATTGATACCATTGATATCACAGATAAGAATTTTACATCACAGCAGAAAGCGTAGTATACTTTTACTTCTAGAAATATTTATCTCGAACACATGCTACTCTATAAGCACGTTGTTAGAGCACTGAAGGCCGCTACATATACTTTGTTCGCCTACAAGTACTTCAAACGTTCTAGCTTCCATTGAAGATGACACGTACTGACGTAGTGATAGGCATCGATCTATGTAGAGAGGACGTAAGAATTCAACTCGGAAACAGCGGTATCGCTGAAGAAAATTTAAGTCTGTAGAAGTTCTATTTTTAGGATCAAAATCGATGAGCGGGAAATATCTCCAATAGGAAGTATATATTTCAAAAATCGTTGTCGCAATCAACTATACAGTCCACACTCTGAAGCCTGCAAGGCATGTCGGTATTTCTTCTCTTGCTATTGATTTATTGATAATATATTTTAATTTTTGATAGTACGTGCTGATGTTGTTGCAGTGGTAGATGATGAAACAAATATTTGTTTTTAAAAAAGTGTATTAAATCACATTTATGTTCATATTACCAACATCCTTTGCAGGCGTCAGAGTGGACTGTAGCTTTGATATATATAGTATTCGTAGTCTACTTTTATTTGACCAAAAGCAATTTATCAAGCAGAATTGAACAAATTGCGAGAAAAAAAAATACTTGTTTTTTGTAAGTAAATAGATATTTATAAAAATGTAATGAGTTAAAAAATTAAACCATTTGTTCGTTTGCATTTTTAGTTTTGTACGTATTCTTAGTTTATTTCTTTGCACACTTTGCGGTACATTTTATTGTACGTACATGCATAACTAGCTATTTACGAAAAAGTATTGAAAAACTATTTGCTAAAGGTACACGCCTTCTATATTGTCATTAGCCTGCGTTGCCGGCGGTCTTTCCCTCTCTTTTCTCCCGAATCGCAGACCGCCGGCAACGCAGGCTATATTGTCATATATTCTTGCACAATGTTTAATGATCATATTTTTTTGTCCTTACTACTTCCTTGTTATCGTTCTCACTTTCTTTCGTCTGCGTTAATTTTCAGTTCTAAATCAAAATAAGGTATTGTGAACCAAAGGGAAGATTTATATTACTCCTACGCTGTTTGTCTTGAGTGCGGATAGTAAAAACATCTTTCATGTGTGGGCCCAACGGATTGCGATTTTGTTTTCATAGTCTGCCTTATATATCTATTACAAAAACTGTGGTTTGTATATACAACGAAATAAACAAAACAATATGTATACATGAAAACCTCAGTTGTGGTTGATATAGACTAAGCGACTGTGAGTTCAAAATCGATATATTTGTATTAGTTATTCTAATAATAGTCGTCACTGAGACAACAGATCAATAGCCCCTTTTAATCAACGACAACTATAGTCTGGTATCTGAGGGGCTCTTCGCAAAACTAAGCAACTGGGCTAACAACAATAGTATACATTTAATTAGATAATTATATACATATGAATTACCCATAACCATGATGAAATTTGTAATGATACTTGTATATAATGAATTATTTGTAATTAGACTTGTAAAGCGTTAAGGGCTACTAGAAGATCTAACGCTAAATAAATAAAGCTTATTTTTATTATTATTATTATTATTATTATTATTATTATTATTATTATTATTATTATTATTATTATTATTATTATT
>JAUPMH010157441.1:0-11827 GCA_032270665.1 Metridium farcimen
TTTCGCCTCTCTGATTGGCCGAGCGTAGTCGCGAAATGGCTTTTCACACAGGCTGATTACTAAAGAAAATCTCAGTATGTATGAAATAAATATATATACGCGCTAAGCCCTATTATATATATATATATATATATATGATACGTTATCAACAGATATAATCTATTTCAAAATACACTCGTAATTCGCATTCCTGTCGTCTGATTGGTTAAACGTGTATCAATAAATCTATCGTATATAAAATAATAGCACCTTGTAGTTTTCATTCAAAGTTGGTTTTAGGACCCTGACGAAGGTGAGTTGAGATTGTTTTGTAGTTTATCTCTTTCCATTTGTATAGAATAATTATCTGAATATATAAAAAAGCATTATATTTTGCAATGTATTTTGTCACCTTTTTTACGGGGTTTCTTCGGGTTAGGGTTAGGTGACAGCGAGTTCAAAAACTGTCTCAGAAACAATATTATTAAGTTGTTCTTACAAAATAAACGCCCGAAAAAGAAAGATAGATAGTAACTGAAGGAATATGGGTTATATTTGAGGCGCTTTGGGCTGTTGGGAGTAGTTTTCAGACAGGCCGATTTGAGCTCTTTATTTGTTGTTGTCGCGAGCTCGAGGTCAAACTAATGACAACGTCAATCACCGTCAATCATAACACAAACAAAAGCAACAACAATGTCAGATGATGACAAAGATCTGACATGATTGGAGGACATTTGCGTTGTCATAGTGTCGAGGCAATAGTGAGGCCGCAAAGGCTATCGGAGTACTATTGTACTATTGTCCATTTTGTCTGGTCGGAAACGACGACGACGACGAGAAAAAAAAAAAAACTATTTTATAACTGTGCTAACTGTAATCGCGCAACGGAAGTGCAATTTGTTAATCACAAGTATGATTTCAGACCAAAATTGCATGACAAGAAGGTCTATTAAAAGAAGTAGAAGAATGACATGACAATTAAATCATTTATATATTTTTTAACTTTGTGCTGTCATTTTTTCCTTTGTGATGTCGATCTTTCTGTCCTCATATATTTTGTAGGACTTACTGAAATCTTGATTTTAAGTAAGAAAAAAAGGGTCACCATCTTCGATATTGCACTGCAAACTTTCAATATTTGGTCGCAATTTTGTTTTCCTTTCAACCTATCAGATTGCAGGATTTTTTAGCGATTACAAAATGGATATGATTAAAATAATAATCTAATCTAAAATATTTTGAATACGGGGCTTCTACGTGAATTTCTATAGTGTCGCTGTATCTGATTCTAAATTCACTACTCAAAGTTATCTGATTCAGTTAACTGATAAAAATCAGTTATCAATTCGCCAGAAAAGTTGTAGATGTTATCTTCAAAAAGTCTTAATTAAATACATCAAGTTAGTGTTGATTTTCCACGACAAATACTGAATCCTCCTCTTTCACTATTTAATCTTCACTATTTGTTTTTCTGTAAAAAATCCCACCCAAGTAAACTAACTTCTTGAAATAACACTGTGAATATTTTATGTAGAGACATTGTTAAAACACTTGTGCGTTTACTCAAAATAAATAATTACTTTTCAACGTACACACATTCATATCGTCTTTGTAGTAGAGGCGTTTGGTTGTTTGTATTGGGTTGTACAACATGAAAAAGAAACAATAGTTTGTGCAAACTTTACATACATGATATCATATCATTGTATATATTAACTCTATAGTCAAAGTGATATGCAGGTTTTGTTGTCTAATATTCTATCTATTCGTTTCGTTTAGTTCGCAGCGTACGGGATAAGACAAACAAGTCAAGGAACTGTTTCTCTTACGATGGGCTGTAAGACTTTTGTAGCGTTACTGCTGATTGTGTATACTGCAGGCTCTCCATTCTTGAAAAGACAAGGTATGAGTTGAATAGGTGTTGCACCAATAATACCAAAACAGTATAGGTCTGGAATCGGACTAATTATTTGGCAGATGAAATATATATAAAAATAAATAATTTGCCTTTGGGGAGAATTGAACACATGGTTTTGGCTTTCTAGTCCGATGTGTTAACTACATTTGTACTACACCGCAAGGACCAACCATGCTGGATACGCAGCCGGTCAATGTAGTATATAGGGCAACTATGGGGGTCCCAGGGCGATATTAATCTCTAAGATGAATTTGAACATCGTAAATGGAAACACAGATATAGGGAATGACATGACTCACTGCAAAAAAAACCGCAGTCGTTACTCAAAAAATAAGAAACGTACTAGATGTATCCACAGTTACTCACTGCAAAAAAAAAAACTGACTACGCAGTCGTTACTCAAAAAATAAGAAACGTACTAGATGCATCCACAGTTACTCACTGCAAAAAAAAAACTGACTACGCAGTCGTTACTCAAAAAATAAGAAACGTACTAGATGCATCCACAGTTACTCACTGCAAAAAAAAAAAACCTGACTACGCAGTCGTTACTCAAAAAATAAGAAACGTACTAGATGCATCCACAGTTACTCAATGCAAAAACAACTACGCAGTCGTTACTCAAAAAATAAGAAACGTACTAGATGCATCCACAGTTACGTACTCACAGCAAAAACAACTGTATGTGTAGTAGTTACTCAATTAACTTAGACATTTCCTGATCGAGTATTGGTTACAATACAAAAAAATTTCCATTTTTAGCCAAAACATGGAATTTTGAACCCAAACTCTTATAAAACTATAACAATAACGTGAACCTCAAACAAAAATTGACCTCTCTTTTCTACCATGTACATCACAATGCTTTCCCTTAAAGGTGGTTGTCATGAAGATAAGTTTTACACTTTTTCAATCAAACCTCATTTATGGATGTTATCTTCCGTCAACAATAAAATAAATGCAAAACTGGCACTTATTAAATAGTAGCTTTTGACTCTGTCTAAAAGCAATAAAATATCAGTTGGGATATTAGATAATTTTCCAGTCAAATTAAAAGCACATTTATTTTAAAACTGATGTAAGATTTTAAAAGAAGAAATAAAATACAAAAGACATTAAAAGTGGGATTAACAAAATGTTTAATGAAAAGAGAACTTAAGCAAACAGGTGTATAGAACACACGGAATCCATATGATGTCTTTATGACAGTATCATTCAGCGGTCTAATCTAAGAAACGCAGGCACGCGATAGCTTTTATACATGTAATGGTTGCCAGAGCCAATCATTCTCTTATCTTATATTTTTTAGTGCTTTTTTTTGGTTCATTTTTCATGACTATTGGGGTTTTTTTTTTACTTTTATTATAGATGATTATGATTTTTCTTCTTCGTTTGAATATGTAAATTTGTGAAAGTGAGTTTGTTTGTTTCTTGAGTGTGAAAAAAATATTTAATATTCCATACATTCCTTTTAGACAGAGTTGAGTTCATTGGAGAAATGTTCTCACAAAATACCACCAAAAGATGTGTGATTACAAAAGAAACTAATCCTCTTCTCGATCGGTGTTACCATGACAGCCACCCGTACTGGAGAGCATTGTGATGTAATTATAGGATTATTATTATATAGATTAATATCGCCCTGGGACCCCCACAGCTGCCCTATATCATATTGTCCGGCTGCGTATCCAGCGTGGTTGGTCCTTGTGGTGTGGTTAACACACCGGAATAGAAAGCCGAAAACGTGGGGTTCAATTCCCACCAAGGACATGTGATGATTTTCTCATGTATCTGTAATTATAGGAAAGCTTATTTATTTTGAGGTTATTTTTACCGTTTTATGAGAGTTCAATGTTTGGGTTCACAATTCGATGTTGTGGCTGCAAATGGCCGTAAAGCGGTTCTTCCATCGACACTAATCAGTAATAAAGCACCAGTCAAAAGCTACTTTTTGGTTGCCCCCTTATTCTATACCGCAGATTGTTTGGTTAGGTTTAGGGCAATAGACATCTTTACATATGATCACGTGATGCTACCCTTGGGAATTGTTTCTTTCACATGTAAATGATATAACACGTTCATCATAAAATAACAATTCTCAAGGGAATGACACGTGGTCTGAAATGAGCAATTTGCATACGGAGGTAAAGAGGTCTATTGTTTGGAAAGGCTCTATATTATTCAGTTTATAAACCAATCATAAACGTTGTTTCGATTTTGTGCTGGATTGCTCTAATTTTGTCTTGTCTACCCGTTATATATATTCTTGCATAACATTCAGTTCTTGTGTTACCAACGAACCTTTTCTCCATTTTCAAGGTAATGATGACGTAAACTTTAAGCCACTTTTAGAAAACGGAAATTTGTCAGCGACGGACCAAATCATCGAAGTAAATAAAGGTAAAAAACAATGCTATTTAACGGTTAATTAAGTAGTATCCATCAATTTTTAACTTTAAATAAGAAATAATGGCAAATCTTGATTCAGCCTGCTTTTCTTTTGAAACTCGGTGCCTACGGCATGGGCTACCACTTATATAGTGTGGGACACTTTCATTCATAAAGTTACTGATGTTATAGCTTAAATAATATAAATAATAAATAAATGTAAGTACTCACAATCCGCCTATTTTGTACATAAATATATTTGCATTTTAAGCAATAATTGTACTTGGATGCTCTACAAAAAAAGATGGGATATTATCCCGTAAAGACCGAAAGGTTATTGCCGCAAATGTTTTATCGCATTTGCGCAGTAATTTATTAAATGAATAACCAAAAAATATGATGGTGATAGCATATTAGTATTACGGGAAATTCACAGTTAAGATATATTTATAATAATGAAATTATATGATATTGATGATACTAAAGAATTGAATTTTCATTGAAAGGAAACGATAAAGATCTGTTCGAAAGTGATATTCTCCTAACAGACCATGATCACGTGGATACCCGTGACTATGGTGACGTCGATGGACCGCTTGACAACGAGCAATCTAAGAGGAATGCACAACGCGCTCGCCAAGGATTATGGATAACGAAAAAAGTTCCTTATGAGCTCCCTTCTGATATGTGTAAGTTGTCAACCTTTTAATCGTCAATACGTTTCCACCCAATAATTCAAATCTTTTGGGAATAAGATTCTAGCTTTGTCTTATGTATTTCAATGTTACGTGGAAAATATTTGCACGGAACAAAAGTTTTTATTCACATAGGTTTTGAATTGGTTGAAAACTTACATAGCAACACATTAGCCGATTAGGTCTATACCTGTTTTTATAAAATCTTATCACCACAAACAATTCTTTACATGCATTTCCTGTCATCCAAAAAGCTAGGAGTGTAGTTTTTAGAAGGAGTGTAGTTTTTAGTAGGAGGGTAGCTTTTAGAAGGAGTGTAGTATTGCTGATTTAATCTAGCCAGGCACAAGTGTCCTACATGTCTGGGAGACTCTCACTCGGTAAAAAGAAACCCTGGATAACCCAGAAAAATACTCTCGTGGCATTGGAGGGAATATAACACACGAAACACGCAAACTTAATTCATATATAATCGATCCATGCCCCAGCCTGGTCGAGTCGAACCTCGGCCACAAATAAGGTGAGAGGCACGCGTAAAACTAATACGCCACCCACACCATATTCATTGTGAAAGTATTTACAATTGTATTAACTGTCTATATATCGTGTGTTTATTTCTATAGCATCCAAAGCGGCTAATATCAAGGCTGCAATGGAAGAGTTCAACAAACATACTTGCGTTCGCTGGATCCCTCGTACTAATGAGACTAACTGGGTTGTGTTTGTCAAGAAAGCAGGGTATGTTATATTCATTTGTACCGTAGTTACTAAACTATGTTATTATTATGATCTTCGCGTAAAATAATTGAAATTGAATAGAAATAAATAGAAATTAAAGTCTGAAAAAATATTGGCTTAAACAGGTTTTGAACCCATGGCTTGTATTGGTACTGCAATGGTCATTGGTTAGAATGAAAAACACGTTAAAAAACTCCATCACAAGATTACTTCCATATATCATAAAGAAAATAATAATAATCTAATAAAGTAATACTGAGAGAGATCAAAGTACTATAAACGATATCTGATGTAATTAATATAATGAAATTTGTACATCGGAAAACATAGCCCCGTGATTTTGAACATTTGATCTTTCCAAGTAGAAACCCACCTTTAAAAGGAATTAAACATCCATAGAAGCCTTTCACAGCACAATATGATTATATATTCTCAGACGTACGACTTACAACCGGCGACAAACTAATAAATATCATTCAAAGAGTTCTCGAGGCTCTACTGTCCGCTCGATTTTAAATGAGAGTCTTATAAGAGTATGACAATCAGAAATCTTGAAAATATTTTTTCACGCATAGCCGTGTATTAGACTTTAAAATGTCCGTAAAAGAATGGTGTTTTCGAATCCATAGCTTCTTTTTTGAGAGGTTTTTGAATGAGAGTCTTATAAGAGTATGACAATCAGAAATCTTAAAAAAGATTTTTTTCACGCATAACCAAGAATGGTGTTTTCGAATTCATAGCCTTTTTTTTTAATGGGTTAATTTGAAATTTAGCCCATATTGTAACTTGACATGAGAATAGTCGTACAATCGCTCTTGTAAAAGTGATCAAACCGTTCGTTTTCATCTCCTTTTCATCTCCTTTTAAAGGAAAGTAGATCATTTGATAAGGTCAATAACAGATTGAGGTAGTTGTATCCATGGCTACTTTTTTTTACTTTTCTGCAAATATTTCGAGAAAAGGTCGAAAAACCACGATTTTGAGGTCTTATTTCTACCAGTTTGACTAGGCGCATTGAAGCGTGAACTTACAACGGGTCTATAGCTGACTAAATGTTAACACGTGTTTTCCGATGACCGTAAAAAAAGCTGACTTTACTGACGTTTCGAGCTTTAGCCCTTCGTCGGAGTAAAAGAGTTAGACTAAGAGAGATACTAAGTATAAATATGAAGCTGGAAAAGTGACGAACCAATCAAAAAGTGTTACAAAATGTAGGAAGAGTTAAAGAACAATAAATTAATTAATTGAAATTAAGCGAATCATTCACGCAGAAAAGTTGCTGTGTACCTAAGGAATAAATAAGTCGCATTTCTAAGTACTATTAGCCCGGACTATTATCTAACGTAACTATTGCCGTTTTGGGTACACACCTAATTCAAAAAAGGTTGACGTGGAGAACGGCGATTGGCGATTGGTGATTGCAAGACCGAAAGGGACTGTGGGTTATACCAATTTCTTCTTATTCCATTCTAAATTACCCAAACAATACCTCCATCGTTCAGCGATGACCTTAGATGGTTGTCTCGAAGGTTTCGCTGAACGGTTGAGGCATTGTTTGGGTAATTTAGAAAAGAATAAGAAGGAATTCGTATTACCAATAGTTCCTCCCGGTCGTGCAATCGCCAATCACCAATCGCCAATCGCCGTTCGCCCCGTCAACCTTTTTTGAATTATGTGTATTTACTTTAACTAGGTGTTGGTCAAGTGTTGGACGTAAATACTGGAAAGCAGGTGCACAGGAGCTAAGTCTTGGAAATGGCTGCGGTCACAAGGGCACTATTATGCACGAGATGCTACATGCTATAGGATTTTGGCACGAACAATCACGACCTGAACGAAACCAATTCGTAGAAGTTTTATGGGAAAATATAGATGAAGGTAGGTAAATGAGCACAAACAGTTCTTAATTAAACCATGTGATGAAAATTAGATGAACTCAATAATGACAAGTATTTATAAGCTTAGTGACTGCTCTATTGACGGTATTTTTCTTAATTTGGTGGATTTACGTAATATTCATTCTTATCATAGTGCTTTAAATAATGAGATCAGTTTTAAATAGTTGAGAGCTAACAGTTGTCACGGCACGGCACGGCACGGCACGGCACGGCACGGCACGGCACGGCACGGCACGGCACGATATGATATGGCATGACAAAACACAACGCGACATGACACAACCCACGATACGACATGGCATGACACGCGTACGATATGACACGACACGACATGACACGACATGACACGACATGACACGTCATAACTCTTGGAAGCTGCTCCGTTTCGAGTGTATACGTCAATTAAGTTTTCCTTAACTGTTCTCTTGGTAAACCAGCAACAACTGTTTAATATTTCACCATCTTTACCTAGGGAAGGAGCACAATTTCAACAAATACAGTCACAATGCAGTGGATGTGCTTAATACTAAGTACGACTTTGATAGTATCATGCATTATGGAAAATTCAGCTTTTCCAAGAATAATAAGCCCACCATACAAGCTATTGATGATCCCAACAGAGATCTGGGTCAACGAAATGGATTTAGTGCGTCCGATATCGTCAAAGTCAATGCACTTTACGACTGTAAAAGTAAGTTCAACACTGTTGCTCAACTCAATCAATAATACAGCACGCATCACACTATTCACAAACAATTAAAGTCCCACATCGCACATCGTTTACAATTACATTTATCTAACATTGATAATTTTCAGCTTCCGAACCTGGCTGGAGTGCATGGACGCCATACTCTCCGTGCGATAGTCAATGCTATAAGGTACGTCAGCGGTTTTGCTCCGCACAGGACAAACAGACATTCTGCCCCGAAGCTGACAAATACGGAATTCAGTCAGCTTATGTAAAGTGTACCAACAACGAATGTAATGGTAAGTTAAAATTCACAGAGCTAGAAACCCTAAAAGATGCAATAAATGATTGGTGGTGATCACTGGTAGCCCCTTTCCTTGCAGCACAAGTGCTGAATTACCCAGTGTAGTGCAGCGTGGTCATGTTGAATAATACACAATGCGCTTTCAATACGGGGAAAATTACACACTTAGAAAATTACCAACACATAGCAATAAACTTCCAATTCATAAATCAATCGTTTCTTGGTACGTAGGTTTTGAAATTGTGGGTGCATATACAGTTTCAATTACGTTTTAATTAAACAAAACGACCAAGCTTTCGGACAAATTGTCCATTGTGACTCTGAGGATGGACAATTTGTCCGAAAGCTTGGTCGTTTTGTTTAATTAAAACGTAGTTGAAACTCCTTCATGTTTTTAAGCACGGAGCACAGCTTATATCGAGTTAGTCCTTTCTTTTTTTTTTACCAGGATCACCGTGCAGTACTAGTGCACTGCTCTTAGTCGAAGTGTGGTATGGGCCGGGATATTTAACGTGTCCCTAGCGCTATCATTAATTTTTGCATTTTTTTTATTTAAACTCTTCCAGGCTTTCTTCGGCCTCATGGGCTACTGACTCGTAGACCATGAGGGCGGCTGGTCTAATTGTTATTCGAACGAGATCTGATAGAAATTCGGCCATCGGGGAAGAAATCTCCTATTTTGGAATGGCTGGAAACCTTTTATGGTTGTGATAACCTTAACTTGAGGCTGAGGCTCTTTTTTTAATCCGGATTGAGAATTCTAACATTCTAATTCTAAATTCAGTGTATTTAATTTATTGTTTTTCTTGTTATTATTATAATTATCACTGTTATACCGGTTTAATACTGTATATATGAACCTCTTTAGATACCTAGTTTGTACATTTTTAATAGATGCTCGGCTAAATGCAGTCCAGAGCGGGACCCACTTTAAATCTTGAGCGGGAAAATTGAGTAAGATATGACCGCGCCATATTCGAGTTCATATTATAAAATATTTGATTTAAATCGCACGCTCTGATTGGCTAAGAAGCATTCTCTATAACTCAACAGTGCACGGAGCTTCGATTTGTTTGATTTTAACTACTAGCTTACATACACTCTAGCGGTTGTATTAACCTGCAGTTATATGATTCTATTTCTAGTACCAGTTGATGGACACTGGGGCAGATGGTCAGCATGGTCAACATGTAGTAAAACATGTGGAGTTGGAACACAGACTCGTACCAGAGTTTGCGATGATCCTCCGCCAAAAAATGGCGGGAAGAGCTGTGTCGGCGACAGCAAGGGTTCACAGTCTTGTAGAGAGATCACGTGCGGTCTCGGTAAGTAGCTTTGAGATTCCTGCGTTGGGTACTCAAAAAGGCCAATACTACCGAATATATATCCTGCAATATAATACCTAGAAAGCTGCATTCGGAAGAAACCGTTCCTTTTTCCATTCCTTTTTAAAAGGAACCCTTTACTATACACAAAAATTGACGACATGGGCGGAGTAGTAGTCGTTCGAGTCCTGGCTTGATAGATTATATGTGAGTTGAGTTTGTTTGATGTGATGTTCTCTCCTATGCCACAAGGGCTTTACTCCCGGCTATTCACAAATGTCAACACGTGACCAGAGCTGTGAGCATAAATAGTTTATGTAGGGGTAGCAAGTGTGAGTTTGAATATCTCCAAGAGACGTTAAAAAGTGATTCAGTTTTGGTGAATTTTGATTATTTAGGACCTGATGACTGCGAGTTTGATAAAGACCTTTGCCACTGGTCCCAGCCAACTACGGCAGCTCAAAATAACTTCCGTTGGGAACGAAAAACTGGATCGACACCTAGCTCAGATACAGGTCCAACAGGAGACCATACGACTGGCTCAGGTAGGTAACTCAAGAACGACCAAGGTTTCCATTTCATAAAAAAAATTAAAACCAGTTTTCCAAGCGATTTTATGTAGACATTTAATTATTGGTGGTAACTTAATTGCCGTGATTTTTAATTTCATAATGTACAATCTGTTTATATTAATTCGTTCCCAGCCTTCTACGTGTTTAGTGAAGCATCCCCTGCAGCAAAAGGCCAGTCTGCAAATCTCGTTAGTAAGGAATTCCCTCCAACCAATCTACGATGCATGAAGTTCTTCTATCATATGTATGGTTTTGGTATGGGGACCTTTAATATTCTTCTCAATAACACTAATACTGGAAGTATGACTAAACTGTTTACCGTGAGTGGAAATCAAGGTAACCAGTGGAGGGAAGGAAAAATACAAATATCATCGAAAGATAGATACAAGGTATGAAAGATATAGTCATTTCTTGTCATATAGTTTGAACGATTGCAACAAAGTATTAGAACAAAGGAGTAACGGGTTGCTATGTATACTGGTCAAAGAAATTATCATGAACCTAACAGCCGACTTTCTTTTTATGTTGTTTATTAGATTGCTCTTCAGTCCGTTCGTGGACCTGATTATAGAAGTGACGTAAGCGTCGACGATATTCTTTTCAAAGATGGATCATGCAACGAGGCAACCACACAGCCACCCACCACTACTCAACCACCCACTACTACCCAACCTCCCACTACTACTCAACCACCTACTACCACACAACCACCAACCACCACACAACCACCAACCACTACCCACCCACCCACTACTACCCACCCACCCACTACCACACAACCACCAACTACTACTCAACCACCCACTACCACACAACCACCCTCTACCACACAACCACCCACTACCACACAACCACCAACTACTACTCAACCACCCACTACTACTCAACCACCCACTACCACACAACCACCAACTACCACTCAACCACCTACTACCACTCAACCACCTACTACCACACAACCACCCACTACCACACAACCACCCACTACTACTCAACCACCTACTACTACTCAACCACCTACTACCACACAACCACCTACTAACACACAACCACCCACTACTACTCAACCACCTACTACTACTCAACCACCTACTACCACACAACCACCCACTACTACACAACCACCGACTACTACTCAACCACCCACCACTACTCAACCACCCACTACCACACAACCACCCACTACTACTCAACCACCTACTAACACACAACCACCCACTACTACTCAACCACCTACTACAACAAAACCACCCACTACTACACAACCACCGACTACTACTCAACCACCCACCACTACTCAACCACCCACTACCACACAACCA
>JAUPMH010157552.1:0-13442 GCA_032270665.1 Metridium farcimen
TCTAAAAAAGAATAGAGTTTTCGGCTAGGAAACTTTACGAATAGCTACGAATGTAAATTTGCACCACAGGAGACTCGCGCCGCCAAGCTGTGACGTAGCAAGGTGCGCAAATTTGACTACTTTCCCGGACTGATTGGTACAAAATCACTTTTCATTGTCGGTCAACTGGGCAATTAGATGTCAAGGCTTCTCAACCTCGTTCCCAGGGCCCTCTCCCTTCGCCCCACCCAAAAGCGAAGGGAGGGGGCCCTGGGAACGAGGTTGAAGGCTTCTAAGAAGAATTATTGTGATTGAATGAAATACAGTAGTTTCAAATCACTTTTGACACCTCACAAACAGTCCTCCTATCACATCTCCGTATTTTAGTCACGTGGCGATCCATTATCTTGAGATATTGGACAGCAATCTATTGGACTGCAACCTTTGAATTGTTGACACGAGATATTTTGAAAAAAATTGTTCGGTATAATAAAACACCTATAGGATTCATCCTCGCCCATTATGGCAGATATTTAAGTCTCGATTGATATTCTGCCATGATGTGCTCGGATGAATCCAATAAGTGTATAATGTTCTTTTGTTTTCGATGTATATATATTTCCCAACCATCACTCCCCGTTTGGGCTCTTCCGTGATGTTCGCGCAAATGGATAGCAAGGTTATTAGGAGCACCCCGGCCGGAAACTGGTCGGAACTGATGATCATGAAGGATAGCTTTAGAGGACTGGACATCAAAAGCTGAAGACTAAACAGCGAGTAAACTGCTAAGGGGTTAGAACGAATTTAATAAGGATGGAACTTCGAGTTGAACAAGAAAAGACAATTCAATACCTCGTTAGCATTGTAGCTTGATTTAGGATTTGTGATACTTTGACATTTTCTACTATGGTGATTTCCTATTGAGTCACAACGTGTAGCAGGCTGACCTTTTGTTACATACACCTGAAATAGAAAACACGTGATTACTAGCTTGGCGACGCCATCAATGGTAATGACTATTCTCTTCTTTAACAGAACCATAATGCCTTCTGTTTTGGGGGGTAGATATTATAATTCAAAAATTCAAATTTTTTCTAATTTGAATTATAATTTGCTTGATTTAAATTACAATAGCTACCCCTCCCCCCCTAAAAACAGAAGGCATTATGGTTATTGTGGAATTCAACGAAGTCGAAGGAAAAGAAAGGAATAGGGGATACTGACCCTGTCTCCACACCACGTACAATTAGACCCCCCTTTGATACAATCTCCACAAGTCTGTAAGTCTGTGCATTGCTGTGCCGTGAATCCTGAAGAAGAAGAAAAAAAAACAGATAAAAGCATATTTAGTATGAAGGGTAAGACAACCAAACAAATAAAACATAAGCATCAGCACTAACAAATAGAGCAATTTCATTCGCTGACACATGCATCAACAACAACAGCAACTACAACAGAACATTTGATCTAGAAGCCGACTACACAAAAAATGAAAGAAAGAAGAAAAAGAAAAGAAACCGATTAAATCTGTCATATTCCATTTTAATCTGGTGACCTGCAGTACGTCTCTATTCGAAAATTTACTTCTCAGTGGGCTACTAATGGTAGAATCATAGGACGTCTATCGATTTTTTTCAGGAACCTAATCATATCATTTGATTTTTACAACAGGATTTCAAGGGATTTGCTCAGCAGAAATGGCGCTTCAATTGGTTGCCTTGGAAACAGCGTATTACACACACACACATATATATAATATAATGATAATGGTGTAGCTTGACACTTGTGGTGTAAATTCATCAGTCAGCAGACTAGTTATGACAGCGCAGGGGTTACATGTATACTATTGAAATGAAGACGAAAATAATGGCCTACTAACCTTGCAGAGCGGAAAGGACCAGGACAATAACAACATAGACTTCTGTGATCGCCATGATTGTACACTCCTACAACAACACTCAGTTAGCACACATGAAGTATATCGCTGTGTAACAATGAATGCGGGGTTTTGATAAATGAATAATAATTTTTGCACTTTTCACAACTTTTACATTTGCCTGTAGCTATTGATGAAACAGTTGTACATACATACTTACTTATTTGTACATAGAAGAGTGACTGATAAATAGACTAGAACACAATTCAGTTATACCATTGATATTATTGTTCAATGCGAGAGCTGCAACCATTCAGAAGCCGTATCTGTCTATATCAATGAATCACATAGAATTCTAGAAAGTTATAGACCCGGTTTCACGATTAACCTTTTATAGCGTAATTCAATTACGTGCTCTTGAGTACCGACATAGTGAGATTATAAAATATAATTGACTGACTATAGATAACTAACGGCAAAACGTTGCATTTGCATTGATAAACACATTGCTAAATGCAAAGAAAACTATTTAATGCGGTAGAATTTACCGAAAGCATTTTATAGCCTCACTTACAAAATTTACTATACCGACATCAGTCATAGCAGTCTACATATCTTTTTTTAAATAGATGAATTATGATAAACTTGGTATACGTAATAACTATGCTATGTTTAGCCATCGACAATTTATTTTTTATTTTTATTAAATTATAATTCTACTACTTGCAAAACTCATCTACTACTTTTTATATAGCTCAACAGTATACTTACAGTCAGTCAGAAACCGTAATAAATGAGTTGGATCTTGTTTAGTTTAGATAAATCATATTTTTTTATTTATTTCTCACTGGCTCAACATGCACAAACAACGACCGAACCATCCAGACAGAAAGGTTAACAAACACTGTGAAAACGATTAACCATTTTGGCGCGCTTTAATTGTCTTATCTGGAAAATAAACTGTTCTTTTGGAATAGAGCTAACTCAGGTCAACCTTAGAAAATTAGAGGAAAACTGAAGCATATAGTAAGGACGCAAATTACGGGATACCTCTGTTTGTGTTGTTAGCTTTATGTGGTACGATGCAGTGTACATGGTCAATGCTAACGCCGTGGTACTCAGCATCTGGCCTATTAGCCAAACTCACCTAATCAACAAACTGGACTTTTTTTTCTATGAAATCCTTCCAAATATCCAATAACTATCTCTCGAAGCTGATCGGTGTGAATGCTGTTGTGGTGTTAAGGCAGTCTAAAGCGTCCGTAGTAACAAAACACGAAATCCATTAGTAGAAGGTTTCTCCAGCTCTTCCTAGAGAGCATTATTTAAGGTCTGAGTCTCAAAGGGTCAATGAGAGGATTCATTTTCAATAGCGTCACCAAGTTTAGATGTCAACTTTTGTTGTGACTGCCGGAAATGGGTATTTTCATAAATTATAGACAGATTTTTCTTAAGGATCATGAAATAATATCGAAGAGAAAGCTTGATGAAAAGATACACGCCCATACACAACAACATCACGATATTCAGTTACATTCTGCTTTAGATTCGCTGTAAAGATAGTTGTAGTCTCACACGAATACTTGGAATGAATATATTAATGGTTTTTACTCTGTTTTGAGGAGTTTATAGAACCTCAAAAATCGTAACAGTGAGATATTGTAAATTAGCGATTTCTCTTTTGAAAATTCTGTGAGTGAAATATTTATTATTCAGTAAGGTTTTTCAAGTTATCTCCAAGGAAAACGTTAATTTGAGGCAGTATATATGTGTCGTATTAACACGCCGCCGGTTCTAGAGCATTCATCCTTTCTAGACTGCCAGTCGAGAACCTACGTACCCTAAAGGACTGGGCACCTCATTCCCCCTCCTCTCCCCAATCCCCCCAAGAGCCGCTACGCAGGCTAGGCACCCTCATGAGTACAGGGGCCGGTTGTTCAAAGCTAGATTAACGCTAGTCCTGGGTTAACTCTAAAGAAAATCTATAGAGTTAACCCAGGATTAGCACTAAACTGCAGGCTTTGAACAACTGGGCCCAGTACGTGCAAATTAAATTGTTATGATTATCATTATTAAATTGTTTTTGTCACTTCGAACACGTACTGTACAAACTGCTGAACGGAGTGTCACAACATTGATTGCACTTTGTATGATGGCCGGTGTCTAAAAATATATAGAAAAGAAAACACTTTAAAGTAACCCTGAGTGATGCTTGAAGATGTCTCTCCTCTCTCCTCACTGCCCGCTAATACGTCACGTTTCTCTTCATTCTCTCCCGTTTACTCGGAGTTTTCGCGTAAAAGTAGTGACTGTTTAATTGTAACTACCATCTCTTATTTTTTCATAATTTCTTTTCAGCGCCTAGAGCAGTCCTGGATAGGCGCTATACAAATTATTATTATATTATTATTATTGTTGTTTCACTTGAAGTCTATACCAGTCCGAGCCAGACGTCATGTATAGTTACTCTATGCATGGTACCACCCTCTGTGTTTTCAGGAAATGTTGACGTTCGAAGTTATGAATTACTGTACCATGCAAGCAGAGGTTATTTTATGTTAATACCCTTAGAGCGACGATCAAACTTTGCTCGACTTTGCTCGTCCCTCCCTTGGTAAATAACCTCTACTCGCAGGGTATAGAATTGCTGCATTCTGCTTTATTTCAGTTCCATCTGGTCCTGTTTCCGTTTTACTTTTAAAGCGCGGACCGTGGAACACGCTAATATTGTGCACCCTATGGGATAGACTGACTGTCCTTGAATGTTTGCGAATTGGCTCTAAATGAAAATCGTTGTAAATCAAAGCCGACAGATATACGACATTCATAAATAAAGATTATAATCGTAGACACATCAAATGTTTGTTCTGTCATTGAAAGGTTCTGATACACTTCAAAACCAACTGTCATAGCAGCGTGAGTACCCGGTCGATACACGCGGTCGGAAGACTAGCGGCGCCAAAACAACTACGATAAACTAAGCAAACTGATTAAATGATAACTCAAATGACGTCATAAAAGATTCAAAAGCTGATCAGGAAACAAGCTGACCCTAGAGTAAAAATAAGTAAACTAGAATAGGCTAGTGTAGTATTTGCGTGACGACACTAAAAACGCCTGCAAGGGAGACTAACCCTAGACCAGTATTAAAGACTATAATTGGCCGGCAGGACTTGGTCACGTGGCTTTGTCAATCAAATAGTCTAAGCCAGCATCAAAATGATAAGACATGTACAAGAATTTGAAAGAGAATCATCAGTGCCTTTTAAGCTTTAATTTAAGGATATCAAGTGAGCATATTTAAGATTGATGCATTGTGTGCATTAATTGTTTGGGTTTTTTTTTAATTTCTGGCCTTGCACACTTTTTGATTGACAAGGTCACGTGACTAGGTCCTGCAAAGCGGATTCTTTTTCTTTTTTTAATTAATCAACCCAAGGGGGTAACAGAGGGGCAGTGATTTGAAAACTATTTGATTTCTCCAAATGTAAATAGTATGACTTTGTCGAAAGTTATCAGCCAAAGAATGTGACCGTATAACTGTTTAGCAACTTGTCCGATTGACAAAATCACCCGCAAAATGGGCTTTATCATTGATAGGTTAGATAATTTATACACTGATGGAGCTTGAACTTGACTCGGTAATTAAATAAGATATATCTCAGTAAATACTTTGGATGCATTCAACTTTTGTTATATCGGACACCTAGGTACCGGGAGCTACGCGACCACAATTTGGCAGTTCGTTTTACTGAGAGTTCGTAGTCAGAACAACATTTTCAGAATATTTTAAATTAAGATAAGGACAGCTTGGGATCCATTTCTTGTCCGTTATACATAAAATTATCCTTCATGTAAACGGACAATCCACAATGCTAGAGGTAACTGTATATTAGATAAAGGTCATAAATGAGAGGTCGGAAGGTGATTCGTGGAGCAAAGTTACTATGAACGCGCTACAATTCTTTAAAGGATAAAATAGGCCTTTTCACCAAGGGCAAAAATTTAGCGTTAAGTCATATACCTCAGTAATTGTCTTAACTGAAACTGGCCTTCGGTCTAAATCTATACACGAATTTGTTTTTCCGTTCACTACTCATTTAGCAGGTACATGGCTCCCTGCTAGGCAATAACTACTATAGGGATGCAAATCATACACGAACCAACTAGGTCCGCGTGTTTGAATACTATAGAATATTATGTTGATTGCATAGCAAGTAATTCAATGTGTATATTCTGGTGGTATGTAATCGGTCTTGTGTGGCTTAGGAAACCTCTCCATCGACACTACCAATTTACAATATGGTTTATAGCCACAGTTTATCAACTCCTTGTTATAAACTTTTCTATCATATTATAAACTTCTCGTTGTTATAAACTTGTCTATTAAGTCAAACCTCACCTGAATCGTTCTTGGGTGATTGAGCTACGATGATTTGGGATGTTAATTATGCAACACAAGAGTTACATAGGATTGTAAACATGAACTCATTGACAACTAGTCCATGGCCAGTCTTGTATTGGAATGCACGTTGTCTCAAGACTAATCACTTTTGATACAAAAGTTTTGTTAATTAATACATTCATGACCGGTGAAGTGGAAACGAGGGTATTGTTAGGGTTATTTAATGTGTGCATTGTACGCGAACATATTAATAGTTGCTATGGTCATTAGTAATGACTGCTCATTTATGACATTTTACCACAGGAAGCCCAAATTGTGTTGATTGTTATTGTAATTAAATTTTTTTTAATTTGAATCCCCTAAAAAAAAACCAGGAAGCATCATGGATATTAACTTCTGATCAGTTTCGGACGTTAATCCACTTTATTTTTTTCAATGATATTTTTTCAAGGTCTGCTTGCTTGTTTAATAACGTATTTTTAACTGTTCTACAAACTATACAATCTTTGCCTTTAGTATTACAGTGTAAGTAAATAAGTGAGTAACTTAAGGCAAATAAATGAAAAAAACCAATTATCAATATTAAAACAATAAAATATTATATACAAATCTTTTTAATATGTAACTTGTATTGTTTGTTACCAACAATGCATTTCGATCCGAGTAAAGTTTGCCAAAGCTGTTAGAAGTGTTGTATTCGAAAGAGTTCCAGCAAATATAATGAATCTCAAAAGAATATGGGCAGGGTTTAAGAAATACAGGCAGATCATCAAGATAGTCAGCGCCATTATTGGTATAGTCGTAGGCATATCTGCTTGCATATTGTTCGCTAAGAAGTACAAGAACTATCATGCTTCTGGATGGGCTGCTTTCTCCGCCGTGTGTGCACTGTTCTTCTTGCATGTTGTGTTTTCTGTTCGACGAGATATTGAGAGAAGGATTCAACCAGAGACTTTCATTGTGTATATGGTGATTGGTAGTGTTGGATTATTGGCTGGAGTTGCCGTGTTGGTGACTTACATAACGATTGGAGCGATACATCATGAATCAGGTATATATGCAGCTGTAATTTATAATTTGGTATATCATAATATGGGTATTCCAAGCTTTATTGACATGACCTATATAATACAGGTATTTAATATTAAAGCAGAGAACAAAAACAAACTATTTTACACATAATTGAAAGTTGACAATATAAATACGTACATATACTTGAAGCTAATGCTTGTTGTGATAAGAAGTTTTACAATCACATGACTTCTGATACATTACTGATTGGTTGGTTGAATTAAGTAGATCATAAATACAAAGTAGGATATTTATTAGTATCATTTTAAGTATAATTATTTCATGTAGTAATAATAAATATTTAAAATACAAACAACAAAATATTTTGCACCCCTCTCCCTTAGTATACATATTTAAGTTTTACATTTGCGAATCCTGGTCATAGATTTTAAACAATGAAACGGGTGGGGGAAGGGGGAGGGGGGGGGGGGCACTGTCGGTTGAGAGCCTCATTATTGCTAATAAGTCCACAGTTCCTACATTTTTTGTTCACTAGATGTTTGTAGATTGTGTTGATATTCAATTTAAAAACATGTTTTATCAACCTATAGTTTATTCAAACCAAGCTTTTGGGCTTAGTACTAGCTCATGATTGGATATTTATTTAACAATGTGAATGCATGTAGTCGTTACAACTACTTTACCTTCATGGACATGTAAAGAGTGTAAACTATGTGAATGCAATGTTGCTCCTGCATATAGTATATATACTTATTTCAAAAAACTTTAACAAGCGTCATATCAAGACTGAAATGGATGCTAGTTTGTGCTGCTAATGTATTGAAATTAGACTTGTTATCAACAGAATTGATTGTAATACAATGACAAGCACACATGAAAATGCTCACATTTTGTTATTAATTCAAATTCTTAAGAAAACAAGTCTAATTTCAATACATTAGCAGCACAAAACCAGCATTCATTTCGGTATTGGCTAATTGACACTTGCATAATTGCTTAGGTATACTTTTTTTTTTAAAGAGTCTACCTTATATATATAGTGGCAATTTCCAACAAGTAAATTTCCTTATCAGAAATTGGCCAGGAATAGATGTTTTTGTTGTTATTAATTCAAATATCAAGGAAGGCCTTTTACTAAGGAAAGAATGATGGGAATGCACTAGTAATTCTAATATACTTATGCACTTTACATCTTATAACATGTATGATGGTATTCTTTGTAGGTGGTGACCCCAATGGAAGCTATGTCACGGCAGTCTGGGGTTTTATGTCATTTAAATGGTCTTTATTTGCAATATTGTCATCACGAACTTATCGCAAGAAATATGAAGCAATGTCTGGGGAGAGTACCGGGATAGTGAATTCATAGAATCTATGAAAACTTCAAGGACTGTAGAGCAATTTGAAGGGAACATAAATATAATTCATTTAATTCAATAGACATCTAATGTTCCCTCTCACACACTGACAATCTTGTCAAATAATTGATCAAGCAATAGTGAATTTGATTAAGTATATATGTGGAGATTCAGGGGGGGGGGTTATTGTGGTGACTAGTCCATCCTCCATTTGAGTAGCCAAATCTTAATATTTTATTAGTTTTTTGTTGTATGTTATGTTGGATGTGGAGGTGAAAATGGCAAACATGTACACACAAAATAGTAACCCCCATCACATCCTTCCTGGATCTGTGCCTGTATATAGTAATAGATTATGAAAAAGAGAGCAAAAGACAGGTAACGACCACCAAGAACAATAAATGGAAACTAGCAAGTAAACTAGTATAGGCTACTTCGGTGTTGGATATAAATGATAGGTAATATAATGAAATTTGTAACACCTGTGAAAATGTTGACTTAATTTTACTGACGTTTCGAGCGTTAGCCCTTCGTTGGAGGGCTAAAGCTCAAAATGTCAGTAAATTTAAGTCAATACTTTTACGGTGTTACAAATTTCATTATATTACCATAAACTATAAATGATTACAAAAGATTGTATGCCTTGTATTTGTCTTATTTGTTGATCGTGATTAGAGAATCCTCCTGATTTTATTTTATTTATCTACTATGCAATGGTGTGCCGATCTATACCAGTCAGTTTGCAACGGTTTACGAATTGAAACCGGTCAGATTTTACTTTCAACAGATCACTTTTACAGGGCGGTGATCTAAGCAATGGTCTCTTAGCAAACTTGTTGAGCTAAAAAACCATCTGTCACTCAGGTTTGACTATAAACCCTTTCGCTCCCAAGAGTGCCATATGACACACAAAACAATAACGTGAAAGATATTTAATCGAATAGCATGAACTTTTGACATATTAAAATTATTGGTGAGATCTGCTCAAAACAGGCATAAAATGTACACCCCCTAACATATGAGATGTAGTTCACCACCCCTCAAAGTTCTGCCACTTTTCCCCTTTTACATTGAGGGCATTAATTAAAGTGTATCCTACATTGTCCTTCTCACATAGAGCTACAATGCAAGCTATAGTTTAGTGGTATACCAAGTTTATATGAAAAATGAGGCATTTTAAAATGTTTTCATTCTGATATTTCCAACATATTTTTTTTAAATTGTTTCAAATTGTACTGTGGTACAAAACTACCATAGCCAATACCTTTCTAATGGTATAGTACTTAAGGGGGCTGTGTTTATATTCATTGATTTACCAGAATATGCCGTTTCCTCCGGAAGTGAAAGGGTATATGCAGAGCCCCATTTAAACCAGCTATGCTGAACTGGGCATCTCTGCCTAAATATTGTTTATAAATAAATAAATATTTCTACCAACAATGCATTTTGATCCGAGTAAAGTTTGCCAGAGCTGTCAGAAAAAGCTTTTAACTATTAGAAAATAGTTACTCTCAAATAATATAATGATTCTCAAAAGAATCTGGGCATTCTATAAGAAACACAGCGAAATCATCAGGATAATCTGCGCCATTATTGGTATAATCACCGGGATTTCTTGTAGTGTAGCGTTCGCTAAGAAGTTCGAGAATTTTCATGCTTCTGGATGGGCTGCTTTCTCCGCCGTGTGTGCACTGTTCTTCTTGCATGTTGTGTTTTCTGTTCGACGAGATGTTGAGAAAAAGATTCAACCAGAGACTTTCATTGTGTATATGGTGATTGGTAGTGTTGGATTATTGGCTGGGGTTGCCGTGTTGGTGACTTATGTAACGATTGGAGCGATAAATCATGAATCAAGTAAGTTTGTCCACTGATATGATGTTGTTACGTAAATAAAAATAAACATTGAGTAAAAGTGATTTTGTATCAGGAATAGATTTCCTCCATATCTGACCCACGGTTCACAAATCACGCAAATGAAAGCAATATTAGTTTTGTGAAATATTAAAATCATAAAGTTTAGAGGTGATTTTTGGTTCGGCTTGGATGATTTAATAATCATGGAGAAGTAATAAATGAAAAGTAAAGCGCCGTTTCTCACCAAAAAAGGTTTGATTCCCATTATTAAGCAGTTTCCCAATAATGTTGATATTCACTTTAAAAATTGATTTAAATTCACTTTCGTTGGGTCTAGTTTTCGACTATTGATCAAAGACATGAAGACCAAACATTTTAGACAAGATGTGGCTTATTGCTAGTTATGCAAATATTAGGCGTCCATCTCAACCGTAACCAATGTTTTAATATTAACTTTGACATAAGCAATCATGTTTTTCTAGGATATACCTATAGATAATATATTCATCAGTTCGGTTCCAATGTAAGACAAATTTGAACAATTTGGACTAAAGGTAGTCTTTCTTCCAATCGTTTTACGTGAAATGCTAATTTGGAAGTTTATATATGCATTTATCTAATTTTTGTGTATTGAACCTTGGGGGATTTAGGGCGCTTAACTTTGCATAATAATAAGTCGTCATTTTAATTAGGCATCAAGGAAGTGCACTTTTATTAATAATGACACGAATAGCAAAGACTCCCCCCCCCCCCCCCAATTAAAAAGCTCAAAACATATAGAAATCACAACTGAGAAAATTTGAGTTATCACAGAATATCTAAAAAAAATATATGTATTAGTTAGTACTACATATAATAATGCTATTTTTACACTAATGTTACATGTATTAAAACAACCGTATATGCACTAATAGTATAAAGTGTTGTTGTGGTTGTTACTGTTGTACGTTGTTGTGGTTGTTGTGGTTGTTGTTGTGTAATACACTACACATGTTTAATACATGTAATAACTGGTTTGTTTGTAGGAGCTGATCCTAAAGGAAACTACGTCACGGCAATCTGGGGTTTTATTTCATTTAAATGGTCTTTATTCGCAATAATATCTGCGAAATGTTATCACAAGAAATACAAAGAAACGGCTAGGGAAAACTAAAGGATTTTAAATTCATAGAACCTATGAAAACGTCAAGGGCAAACAATTCTTTTGAAAGCGGCAACAATGAATACAAGCACAATGCCGTTGCGACACAAGTTGCCGGAGGGGCGATGCACCAAGCAATGAATGGCGTTACAACTTGCTGAGTTCCGTTAAAAAAGTAGAACTGAACCCTACTTTGTGAGGGTTTTCTTCAACAACAACAAAATTGCGAGACAGCCTCTGTAACACCATACCACAGCCTCTGTAACAGCAACTTGTGTCGCAACGGCATTGCAAAAACAAGTTGCTGAAACAATTGTGCTCTAGTGTTACGGAGCTAAGCCAGTATACTTCGAGCAGACATTTTAACTGTTACGTTCCCCTAATTGCTTCGAATACAAGTCCAAATTAAAGCCACAATTCAAAATTGTATCAGAGTTCTTCATTTCAAACTCCATTGATTCAATGACATAAACACTGTTTTTTAAGATCTTTATTTTAATCTACTACGTGAATAGATTTTCAGTTCTAAATAATCCCTCTTAAATTCCCTATTACATGCAACGTTATACTGTAATATCAGGGCTCCCTTCCCATTAAGTTATCAATAAGTTCTTCTACTCTAATCTCCCTGCGTATCTGAGATGGAATGCTTTCCTGGACCTCTGGAATGCTCATAACTGCTGGCTCAAAAGAACACATTTCACATGAGCACGCAGTAATGATGGCCAGTTGATGCTCTAGTTCTTCATCCCCTTCACATAAAAGCATGACTTTAATGGGATGGAGTTGTGATGGCTTGCAGCATCGACAGCTGGACTGGTAGTATGGTGGGCTCAGTAGTGCTGTCGTGTTTGATTGACAATGCCCTTGACATGAGCCAAGGTTGATTGGCTGCTTGCTAACACACTTATCCACTGTGATGTTTCTATAGTTTGGAATAGTGGCGCATCCTGGAGCTAAAACATAGGTAATAACATGATCAAACAGGTTACTTTTGGATTGTTATGGTGATGATAATAATAATGATGGTTATGATCAAGATGATATTACGGTGGTTATTATCATCACAATGCTATGCGAAGAGTATATAACGCTTCTATTTTACACGCATTCACTTCTAGCTTATACGATGGCAAGACTCAAGAAAGAGTCCATTGTAAAATAACATTATCATGACTTACTTGGACGAGTTGTGGGCTGAATTGTTGGTGCCTCAGTAGTTGTGGGCTGCTCGGTGGTGGTAGGTCTTCCTGTGGTTGTGGGTACCTGAGTAGTGGTTGGTTTCCTGGTCGTTGACGCCTCTGTAGTGGTGGGCTGCTCAGTTGTGGTAGGTCTTCCTGTAGTGGTAGGCGGTTTTGTGGTAGTAGGTGTTTTCGTGGTCGTTGGAGCCTGTGTAGTTGTGGGTATCTCTGTTGTTGTTGGTCTTTGTGTTGTGATGGATTCGCATGATGCTGTTAATTAGGAAAAAACGAATATTCACAAGTGCTAAGATAATTTTCCAGGGTAGTTATAATAAAGCATATTTTACCTGGACAACCATGTAACTCAAGTCGTAACGCGAGAGGAAGATGATCATTACGAGCCTTTAAGGGAAGGATTTTCACATAACGAGCCACTATCTTCCCTCTGGGTATCAGATTCTTCACAACGGTGTTACTATCTTTATTTCCTTGAAATACCTGTTTAAAAACAATTAATGCTTTAATTTTACAGGGTCTGAATGGGGGGGGGGGGGCAATATCAGTTAACAGCTAAATTTTAGCAATTTTCTCAGTTATCAGTTAAATTTTTCGGTTC
>JAUPMH010157663.1:0-13425 GCA_032270665.1 Metridium farcimen
CCCACGGGAGAACCGTGGCTCACAAAACAGTCACTTTGATATCATCGGTGACGTTATGTTTCACGTACGCGCTCTCAATGACTCTCTTATTTCTATGAAAACCCTCATGATTGTTCTTCATCTTCAAAGTGCGCTTGACGGCTTCTCTCAAGTCTTTTATTCTCCATAAGTACAATAATGGGTTTACAGTAGAATTGATTGTCACGATCAACTCGCACATCAATAGAAACTTGTAAATCGCTCGAGAGAACGCATCCTCTTCAAAAGTCCTTATGTTCTTGGAGCTGATAAAGATTGCACAACAGAAGAACGGGAAGTAGAAAGCGATGATGGTCAGCAGTATAATCAACATTGTATTTAAAGTACGACCGTACCTCTGAACATAAAATCTTGAGCCCACAATACTGCTTGACGAGGAAGTTTCCGGAACCACTAATGACGTCATCTTTTTTAAATTGTAATAAGCGTGTCCATAGCAACTGATTAGAATTGTACACAAAACTCCAACGAAGATTGTTAAGACTGTTTGGGTAACGTGAGGAGAGAATTTGAAGTAGGTTAACGTGAAGACGAGTATGAATGATGCTATCCACCAAGGGATGAGAATATAGGCGATGTTTCTCACTGTGACAATCACACGATATCTGTTCTTGTACTTTAGGGCTATGGCTCTGTCTACACTGATTAAAGTTAGAGTAAATAAAGACACTAACCCCAACCAGTAACCAGCAACACGACTTGTAAACACCAAGAAACAGAAGACTTCCTGGTAATGGTTCAAGTGAGCAAACTGTAGGATGATTGAAGAAGGTTGTACGAAGATTCCTACCAGGAAATCGGCCAGTGAAAGGTTTCCTATCAGGAAGTACGATGGGTTATGCAGTGATCGAGTATTCCAGATAGAGTATAAGATGAGAAAGTTAAGAAATATCGCTGATAATGCTGTCATGCCATAGACAGTATTGATGTACATACGAAACGATGTAAAAGTTAGGTAAAACGATTCGATGAAACAACTATGGTTTGTCTGCATCGTGTGCCTGCAGGTCAGAATGATAGGTACGTGTTTGAAACTAGAAAACATATGTAGTCTTTTGATATGGAAATGAATTCCCATTTACTAGCTCCGGTACTTGATGAGGAAGTCAATCAACCTACGATGAAGTATATTCAATCTAATAGAATAAAAAGATTAAGTGTTCGAGAATGATTGAGTGTTCGAAAATCAATGAAGGTACGATGAGTGTTCCAGAACCAATGAACCGGTGATTGGTTGTTCGAGAATCATATACGGCTTTGATTAATTGTTCGACATCACTGCCAGATTCCGATTTATCAATTTCAACCAATGAACCGGTGATTGGTTGTTCGAGAATAATTATACGGCGTTGATTAATTGTTCGACATTCACTGCCAGATTCCGATTTATCAATTTCAATATCAAACAAAAGAACTAGCGGATCTTAATAAATAATTAAGGAAACTATCAAAATAACCGAATGAAATTTCAACAATTTGTTCGGAGAAGTGTACACTTTCCAAGTGTTTGATCATTGCTTCGAATATATCATTGGCCGGGTTCGCAGGTGAATGTGACACTTTTCCGGTTAGAAATCATTGGTTCCACCTGTATATTTTGTTAAGGGGCTGTATATATGAAGGCGAGTTGTCCCTGCTAGCCGGGATAACTCTATTGTTTTGAGTCCCCCTAGGAATATAAAACAATAGAGTTATCCCGGCTAGCAGGGACAACTCGCCTTCTTGTCAACAGCTAGCCCTTAAGAAGCATCTATTTCTAATGTAAGAAAGGCTGTGCCTTGCAATAGTCCATTTGCACATTTGCAGTATTTTAAAAGCGGCGCACGATGAGTTCACTCAGTTTTTCACTTTTTCACAATATCACAATCATCATGCATCGGTTTTCTCTTCCACTGTTTCAGCGGTTTCGGTACACCTACTTGCAAGAACGTTGTCATACGAAAAAAGAACATTTGTATTTAGTGGGTTAGGAATAAATTAAAAGTACAAAGGATGATCAGTGAAGCTGAACTCTTTCTTTTGTACTTTGAATTTATTCCTAACCGACAATAAATACAAATGTTCTTTTTTCGTATGACAACGTTCTTGCAAGTAGGTGTACCTACATGAAATCATTGTCAAAAGTAGTTGGCACGATTTTAGTATTTTATCTCATAGTGACTACTTCATTTATTTTAAGTATAACAAAATTCCCCCCTTCCCCCCACATCAATGTTGGTGTGAAATGATAGCATATTGATATGTCAACCACATAAACACCAAATGACATCCTCCTCAACATTGCGAAGGGGGATGGGGGAGTAGTGGAACACTTTTGTCAATGATTGTATGATTTGCTCCAATAAAGGCAGGAAACTTAACTTGCACTGTATTTCTCTTTGTAGTTGCGTTGCTGTGGGTAGTCCAGAGAGTTTTTCGTAGCTTTTACAAATATTACGAATATACACTAGCCGGTAACGTTATATTAAGGAATGAGGAATTAGCTGTCAGAACAGAATACAATATTTTACAGCTAAACAGGAATTGATTGACATCAACAGAACCCGGCTGGAATTTTGAGCGCAGAGTTACGCAGAATATACCCAACTTTGCAATTTTATTGGAGTGCCTTGCTTCAGTACCTGATCTTTTTATAATTTTGATTTATATATATTGGTGCCTATATGTATAGCGTGTCTCAAGTATATACGGGCAGCTATTTACAGCGCAATTACGGTTTATTAAAGCAATGCTGATACAACGGTCAAAAGTAAGCATTCTATTCAAAGCTAAAATCTATACTCTGGAGCCTGCAAAGGATGTCGGTAATATAATTTTTATTTATTTAACGCCGGTTAAAAAAGAAAAAATGGTTTCATTATCTACCACTGCACTAGCTTGTTACTGTGATACAACACAAACACGTACAACAGAAATGTGCTTTGAATAAATTCAATTCAATTCAGATAACGGCTAAATTGATAACAAGAGAAAAAAATGCCGACGTCCTTTGCAGGCTTCAGAATGTTCAGAATTTTGTTTTGCGACAACGATTTTAGAATAGGTGTAAATGGATAAACGAGTTGAAACTTTGGCTGCCATTTTGTGTAACTATATCGTTGTGATCTATCATCAAATCTGGCGTTATATTAATCTGAGTGTGTTATAAACGGATAACCGCTGAGCGTGAGCTCACCTCAGTAAATGCTACGGTTGTGTTTATCTAACATCTGTTTAAACGTACAAGTTAATATTTGAAAACAGTTTTTGCGTAAACGGTTTTAAATTAAATCTACCCTGTGTTTAGATAACAAATAAAAAAAATACATGTTATGATTCATTACAGCACTGAAAATACCGGAACTGCAACGCAGGGCCTGTAAATACATTATTTTTAAGATATAATGAGTTTTTCAGTAAACAGCTTTAGATCTACCCTCGGTCTTTAAATAGCAAGTGAAAGCATTTAGCTTTGATTTTGATTTATTATCAGTTACAACGGATGGCCTAAGTAATTGAACATTGCGCGCCGTGATTTCGATCGTGTATTGGCCCCTAGATTTCGGCATCCAATGCTGTTAATCTTCTTATTAAATCAGTTCATTCAGATAAACCAAAACCAGTTAATCCTACTGTCTCTGCACCGAATGACGGAGGACTACGCGATCTACTCAAAAATGGTCGTTATTGTTCGGTTTAAATCAACGATTAACTTGGACGTTTTTCTCATGCACCAGTCAGTTAGAAACATCGATAAAACCGGTTAAGGAGGGGGACTTTGGGGGTACTGGAAACCACAATACCGCACAAACAAATTGACAAAAACTCAGTAATAATACAGCAAAGAGTTCAACAAAAACGAGAAAACTACAAAATTAATACTTTTATTTCATCAATACCGTAACACTGTAATTATCTTGCATTTTACGAAATCAGAGCCTAAAACGACGAAAAATCGCTTACCGCAGATACGCAACAAACAGCAATACCGTAGTCTAAAAAAGAAATAACCGAAATACCGTGCCTAAAACAGGCCAAAACCACATCCTCGCAAATCGTTAAGGGCGGCGATGGTCGATCAGTCGGTCAAGGTTACATAATGAAGGATGAATGTAAGGTTATAAACTTGTGTGAGACCAGTTATGTTAGTGATGTTATGAATGAAATCAGTAAAGCTATTGCAATAGAGGGACTGCTTACACTACCACTGGGAACAGACGACGTGTGTATATTCATTTAGAGAGAGGACCAAGACCAAGGTCAAAGTATACATCTAAACAAAGACGGAGATTGCTAACAACAGAGACGTTTAAATAGCTATTGTAAAGCTATTGCAATAGAGGGACTGCTTACACTACCACAGTGAACAGACGACGTGTGTATATTCATTTAGAGAGAGAACCAAGGTCAAAGTATACATCTAAACAAAGACGGAGATTGCGAACAACAGAGACGTTTAAATAGTACATAAAAATAGCTTTATTTTAGATTAGATTTTCTTTAATCTCTGTCGAGAAAACGATAAAAATGCACCAATGGATCAAGAAAGCAAGATGTAGCATATATCAGTTTAATGATTACAATTATTAAAATAGCTCGATGTAATCATGGTTTGGATGTGTTTTAGATCGTGAGGTATTTCATGAACACAAACTGAACATGTAATGAAACAGGATTTTCCCATTGAAAGGGGAAGGGTTCACAGAGATCAACAAGGGGTCGAGTACTGTAAATACAAATAGATATTACATATGGACTATATTCAAACTAATCAGTATAAAAACAGATAACTCAAGCAAAATATCAAAACATGTTACAATTGTATCAATAATAATAAAAAAAAATGAAGCGCCTTGTCGACTCACAGACTGTGCACTATATAAATATATATTATTATTATTATCAATTGTGCAGTCGTCGTTTTTTTAATCAGTCCTTTCTTTTCATCAATAAGTTAGAATAATTTTTGTAAAATATTTTTTACATTTATATAGAATTAATACCTTGTATATACCACTTCTGTTTATCTGATGAAATGTTATTGTTTTCATAGAATAAACCTATTTAGTTTGAAATTTATTTACAAAAACTTAAAGCTAAAAATATGAAATTCAGTTATTTTTATGGTAGATTGGTATCAATCTAATGAAATCAATCTACCATGACTACAAAATCTTTTGAAGTCTCAGCAAAAACAATTTCAGTCAGTTATTTTTCATTTCGGCTATTTTTGTCGTAATTAGAATACCAGGTTTTTACTGAAATAAGTAAAAAACGTACAAAAATACTTAACAACTTGTGCCGTTAAAGACAATTAAAGTACAGTTTGTATTTTAAAGAAAAACAAACAAAATAACAGGAACGTACCATATGCCGCCAAAACCGACTATGGCCGATCGACTTCTCCAATGACACATGTGGGAAATATATACACATTTAAAAATTTTTAAAAACAGATAAAATCCGTAATATCTATATCAATGTGTGGGTTTATATATCGAGGAAACAATGATAACTTCTACTCCAAATAACAGTGTTACTTTCTAGAAAGATTGCTAATTGATTTTCGTTCACATTCATTTGTAATATCTTCTCTATTTATAAACAGGAACGTTTTCGCTGGAATAGAAATAAATAAACACGACACAGGCTATTAAACATGTAGAGTTCAGTATAAATATAATTATAAAAATCATGAATAGTTAACTGAGAATTTTACAAAAGAAATCACGTCCATGACGAACGTTGTAGTTTAGATACAAAATCGTTCTGATTTGCATAAATTTTAACTTGAATTTTCTCGACCAGATTTACTTTTATCTTGTCAGTTTTAGTAAAATATGAAAGAACTAACGTTGGACTTTTATAAGTACTATACAATATTCGCGTCCGATTTGTATGAGATATACAATATGTATATCCCATACAGATCGGCCGCTCATATTGTATAAATTATATACCACATGTGTTGTTTAGGTTTAAAAGCTAACGCGGGAGGTAAACCACTACGTTTTACAGGTTAATTCATTGTAGATGTCTTTCTTGCCTGCGGCTTCTCTTCCAGTGAACAGTTTGAGAATCGATCCTCCACAATGAGAATATAAACATTTAGTATTTGACACCGACTGATATAACATCTTTAAACTGGAAACATATTGTTAATAAAATATTCATGCTGGTAGGGTGTGCGAGGAATTCAGTATGGCTCGAGGGAGATTTTTAAATCTACAATCACTATTTCCGTCAGGGATCGATTAATGTCCCAGAATAATCTCATTCATATCGGACACAATTATGTGTCGATTTGACTGGGCTCTAAGTAATATGTCGCAACTAACAGTAAATTATTTCAGTGATTTACTGTGATTTACAGCCCCCAAACGCGATTTGCAATGCTCATATTTGATAGAATCAGCAACATCCTGGCCATAATACATGAAGCTACATGATGACTATCAGGACAATATGCCAGATTGTCGCAATTCAATGAACTTAATTGCTTCTAATAAAAACAGATTGTAAGATAACTATTAAAGCACCCCCGACTGAGTTTCGGCTTCGTGTGATCACGCTTATTGGATAGTAAATACAATGGTTAAAGAAATAATATTTTGAAATCGACCTCATCTATCGGCCATTAAATCATTGTAATAAATGGACCGTAAAGGGAATAAATCTGCGGAAGGGAGGTTAGTATATTTGAAGGTTTGAGTTTAAACTGTGGCCTTAGTTGCTCCGCTGCTCTATAGGAATCTATCCCAGACGGGGCAATGTCTATGTGCATATATACTAATAGTATAACACTCTATTAATCATCACCGTCATTGATCTCACGAGTTGTATTTCATTCTACGGCCATATTTGAAATAGTTTAACTTCGTGGTAAACTGATACTATGACTGGGGTAGTTGTGTTTTAAGTCTCGCACAAGTTGATTTACTAGTAATCCACTCGAAGAACTGAATCATTGACGACCTAATGCATTAGGAGACAAACGACGCTGGAGTACTAACTCAGAACACTACATACCAGTACTAATTCAGAACAAGAGCAGCTGATCCTACACTGTTGATTGCAAGAAGAACGAATAGATAGTGAAAAAGGATTCCGGTCGACGCGCGTCAAATCTTGTACGGCTTGACAGGTTGTTCACCAAAATGGATGTCACAGTGCTTGAAGCAGGTTTACATCACCGCAACTCTACCAACTCCTCGAACAACACAGCACAGCAGCTCACTGGCGAAAGCCTGGAGTTTAAAACTGTTAAAATCTTCTTTTATCTCGTGATACTCTTGAGCAGCACGTTTGGAAACACTATGGTCGCTTATATCATTTGTACTACGAGAAAGATGAGAACATCATCAAACTACTTGATACTAAACTTGGCTATCTGTGATACTCTAACACCGATCATTAGTATTCCATTTGATTTTATACTTGAAGAGAACGGTTATGTGTGGTTCTATGGAGGGTTTATGTGTAAGGTACTCTGGCCTGCAGCAACTATGACAAGTACAGCATCAGCATTGACTCTAGCAGTAATCGCGTTAGATAGATATCGTTTGATAATGCATCCATTCAAGCCGCGATTGACATCTCGAGTGATCCATTTAGCTATTGTCTGCACCTATGTCTTTGCAATGTCGCTAGTGACACCTTATGTTGCTATGTTGGAGTTAAAGGACGGGGTGTGTGGCGAGGGTTGGCCTGACTTTAAATACAGACAGGGATACACTTTAGCCCTGTTTCTGGTACAGTATGGACTGCCACTCCCTTTTATGGTCATAATGTATGTACTTGCTTTGAGGAACTTATACCAATCAACGAGAAGGACATCGCAAATGCAGAATACATTTATAAACCAAGGAATAAATGGAATTGACCATCATTGTAACAGGAAACAAGAACACAAATACACTCTTAGTCAAGTGAAGGAAAAGGAAGCCAACAAACGAGCCACGATAATGTTTGTGATTGTCGTAACAGTGTTTACAATATTTATGCTTCCTAACCAAATCATATGGCTCTGGGTTGATTTCGGTAATGGTATGTCTACTCCAGGTTTTGAAAGAGCTATGATTATCTGTTGGTTGTTTACGTATTCAAACTCTGTATTCAACCCTGTAATCTTCACTGTTTTTAGCAGAGACTTTAGAAATGGTTTCAAGAGGATCTTTACCAGTAAATGCCGTAGAAAGTCTCGTCGTCACATGAATGTATCTCGTCGTGTAAGCCATTCATTGGTTACCAATGGTGGTACAATGTCAAGTATTTATACACGTGTTGATACGTCTATACCAGCCGAAACTAAACTATAAACTGCCTTGTTGCATAGGTAATCGCCGTTAACATATGCCGCCATACTTCCACATGCAGAACAGAACTGATTGGATAAGGCACAAGAATAATATGCCTATTTCCTCTATTGAATAACACTTGTTTTGGGTGAATGGTCGTCCAGAATAATCTTCGTTATAAGAGTATCATTATAATCTATCATCATCTACCATCATCTATCATCATCATCTTCCATGTATATAGTATTGACTGTATAGATGAATGACAAACAGTAAGAAAGCAACTGTGTATTTCACTTCTCCATTGAACGCACCAGTTTTGGATGAAGGTAGTTCAGAAAAATCTTGCAAACACAGCATCATAATACCCTGACTAAACGGATGGGAAATGCAAAATAAAAAGGAAAGTACTATTTGTCTTCTTGATTGAACACCATGCTCTGGTTAAATGGAAGTCCTTGCATGACGATCACAATTAACGCACAATATCAGGGGCGTCTTCCTTGGTAGAACAGAACTGACAAATGGGATGGGAAAATGAATAAAAAGCGGGATTTGAAAACATGAGGAAGTAATCATCACGACAACCTTCATAGTTTAGAGGTGAAACGGTAGACACTATACATGCTGGGAAACCAATTAGAGAAACAGACCGTACCTAGCGATAATTAATCTAAACATGTTAGATATTCACCATGTGCGGTAATAAGGGGGACTCTTCCTTTGTCCAAGTGGTAGGGGTGATCGGTGGCGGATTGTGAAAATAACCCCTAAAAGGTACGCGTACATTAAAATAAATGTTGATTTCAACACCTAAAAAGTACGACTGTATGATGTTCTTGGCAGCTAAGCTTATGTTTGTTACAAAGCAAAGTCAAATTGGCCATAACGTAATAGACTCTTGAGGGTTTGAGCCAGAACCGTACTGCAAAGGTACTACCTCTGCCACTTGGACAAAGACCCCCCCCCCCCCCTCCTTCCCCCTAGGGTGGTAAGTAAAGAACCATACATCATGATAAAACCATGAACCATAGCGATAACATGGAAAGATAACGTATGGAGAAGCCGTTATGCCTCTGAACTATAAACAAGATCTTAGCTTACACTGGTATGTACTTTAATGGCTGGTGAATTTACGTCCAATCGTAGTCATTTGCTGGGTCATGGCTATCTTTAGCTGGAAAAAACGATTACAGATGTGACAAAGCTGTGTGCCGAGTACCATGGAGGGTAAACATTCAGACAATTAGATTAGCGTTATTGACCTATCGAGCAATTATCACACTGCACGATTTTTTATCATTAAGGGGTGAACCATTAGATATTTGAGGGGGAGGGGGCCAATTTGTTTTGCAGAATTTTTTCCCCATTCTACGTATGTGCAGGAATTTTTTTTCAACTTGCACGAATTTTTTTTTTTTTAGTCATTGTTGCTGTGCACGATTTTTTCTCTCTCTTTAAGGCTGTGCTCGAATTTTTGAAGGGGATTTGCCCAACCCCCCCCCCCCCCCCCTCAAAAATCTAATGGTCCACTCCTAAGCAATTACACGAGGCCTTGTACATGAAGTGTTCCATTGATAACCTACAATCATGTTCAAAATTGTTACTTTAGCAACCTCCCCCCCTCCCCCAAAGCAATGTGTATTGGCCTTTCTCATGACAACTATTTCACATTCCAAAAATTCAACATTGTCTCGGGGGAGAGGGGTGGAGGATATTTTTTTTGGGGGGAGAGGGGGAGGGGGGGGTTTGATGGGGAAGGGGGTGACGGGGGTAATGTCCCAAGGTATTTTGCATATGTTAGTAAACTACCCGAGTTATTTATTGGACAATATATTAAAACACTTCGTGATTTCTTCATATATATGATGACGCGACTTTTCTATTACAATATACTTTTATAAAATGTACTTTTAAATTATAATTGGCAAACTATTTACATCGTGTTTACATGCATTTTACCCATGATAATTTGCGCCTAATAAGTAATAAATTATTATTATTATTACTGTTGTCATATGACGTCAAAAGTGATGTCATGGATGACGTCACAACCAATATACGCTTTAATCACTGCACAATTCTGTAAATAAGGGACTGGTCAATGTACGTATAATATTTCAGTATTAAAGGAAAGGATTTCAATGAAAAACTGGTCATTTTTGTTGCAGATTTTAGGTCGTTGTAGCACAGGCAGCCCACCTATTCTATCTGAGGATTTTTTTAAAGTTATTTTTTACCGCGCGCAGGTCTTGATCGATATTTTCACGATCGCTGCACGTTTGCTCCACGATTGTAAAATTTCCGAAATCCGTCCTAACAACATGCGGCGCACCTCGACTCCATGCTGCCCTTTTTAAAAACAAATTTTAACTCATTTGCTGAGATCGGAGGTGATCATACTTTTGATTGTAGTTGAACAGCAACGTAGAGTTTATATATTCGAAGAAAAATTAAAATTTTCTCCCTTGGCTGATTTACTACGCGCGAAACTAAATTTGTCACGTGACCGAGTTTCATACCTTGTCAAAATACCTCCCTCTTCGATACCGCGTGAAAAATTGCTTTCAAAAAGCCACAGGAATCCCATCCGCGCGCATTCAAACAAATACACCACAGGAACCCCACCCGCGCGCTCAATGATTAACAAAATATCGCTCGGCGCGCGGTAAAAAATAACTTAATTGTCATTAAAAAAAATCCTCAGATGGAATAGTTGGGCTGCCTATTGTTGTCGTTGCCTTTTTTGGTGTAGTTTCGTTGTTAGTATTTAGGTTAATTTTGTCACAATCTTTCGTTACAAGTTTTCAACAGAGTAACCATGGTAACCTATCAACGTTTGAACCAAAACCGATGTAGACTCTCATCCTGATTTAATCGTCAAATCGCAGCTACAATCATGTTCAAAATTGTTGGGACATTGTCACATTTTTATGAACGTTTTTGTTTGAGTTTTAAAAAATATACAAAACGTATCAATTTGATTTTGATTTAACCCTTCTTCTTCTTCTTCCGTGTCACCCTAGCCTGCGTAAACAGACCCTTTTTAGCGCTCGAAACGTCTCCCGAGGGAGAGGGTCTGTTTACGCAGGCTACCTAGTATTACCCGGTCTCTTTCTATAAGAAAATCCTTACGGGGGGTCTTAAAAACATCTAAATAATGAAAATGACAAAAATAATAATAAAATGTCAAACAGTGTTCTCTATTGCTTTCTTAAAAGCATTTACGCTGGTTTTTTGAACAATGTCCTCTGGTAAAGTGTTCCATTCTCTTATAGTGGGAGGAAAATAAGATGAGAGTTGTCTTTTGTTTGTGTGTGTGTGTGTGTGCATGTGTTGTCATGTGTTTATGTGATTTTTTTCTCTCTCTTTTCTCGTTTATATATACAATAAGTTGTTAGTTTGTCCAAATAGTATATTATTTTTATTGAGTAACGAGATTTATGTGTTATTTATTTGGTAATTTAATTAAACGATCTTCTAGTGGATAACACCTAATGTTTTATCCTCCTTAAGTGTAAATAATCTAAACCTAACTATATTTAAGTATTATTTGTGAATAAAAGAATTTAATAATAAAAAAAATAAAAAAAGATGAGAGTAGCCTGCGTAGCTCGGAACGCCGAGCTACGCAGGCTAAGATGAGAGGTGATAGTCAGCACATACAGAAAGGCACATACAGAAAGAGCTGCCAATGTACGCCCAGAGCACATCTATAAACCAGCAAGGCTAAGGATTGTATTCTATGAAAAGTGCACTGCACCTCAGCATAGCTTCCTCGATAGTCATAGCTTTCATAAGTTAAAATTACTTTCTTTTATTTATTCATTGTTATTATTTTGATGGTCATGTGTATATTATCTTTAGATATTAAGTGTTACCCTCTTTAAATGAAGTATTCTATCTATCTATCTATCTATCTATCTATCTATCTATCTATCTATCTATCTATCTATCTATCTATAAGGCTTCCTGTTTACGATCGTCACGGTCAATAAAACCCTTACAAAAGAAGTACAAGGATGGAACAGGAATTGCTTGAGGCTAACTTCAGCACAGACAAAGAGCCAACAAACTGGTACTATACGCCAGTGGAGAACCGACAAGCAAGCAAGATACACCACAGAAAGCAGAAACAGATAAAAAGACCAATCGATAAGTATCGCCCACATAAAGGACTTATCACACAGAAAAATAGACCTCAGTGTTTAGTACACAAGCTGTAATTGATCTGACAACATTATGGCGTGTGATATGGCTTGTGGGAAGATTTTCACGGCGTTGCTCACACGGTCTCTGTTTCTTGTCCATGTATTGGTGTCTGTTGGTCTCGTCTACTTCAACAATCACAACGAATTCGAACGCATTTGGTTTTTGACGATCCTGTTAGTTCCATTCATTATCGAGACGATCGTAATTGTAGCCAGAAGAAAAGGACAAGAATATAAGTAGTAACTGATATAACTCTTAATATAATTACAATAACACTACAAAACATTATTTCATTTTATTTTATGATATATATATATATTTTTCTTTTTTAAATATTATTTTTTATATATATTGTATTGTATATATATTTTTATCTGAAAAACATCATTGATTCATAATTGATAATCTTATTCACGTCAACGTTCACGTGTTCAACCATATCGAAAAAAAGCCCCCTCTATTTTTAAACTTACTGTAGTTGTTTTTAAACTTTCCAGAGCTTTCTTGACACAACGATCGAGTTAATTTATTGCATGGCTTCTTTAGCCTGCTGTGTGAAGACAATTACTATAAAAAAAAACTATTAAACTAAACACAAAAACAAACAGAAAGATCAAATAAAATACCGTACAGAACGCTACAAGAACAGTTTTTTTTCCGTTTGCTATTAGACACTTTAATTGTTAAACATTTTTATACCATAATATATATCATATTTATATATATCATTTTACATTGTATCTAACATATACACATTAGTCCTTAACTCATGTAAAATGACAATTCAATTGTTTTCTATTTCTTAATCAAGTCATTTGATAAACAGTCCTGATGGTTATCAAATTTGATAACCCTGATTTGTTATGATATTTGAGAAACCAAACAGTAGATCAGCCAA
>JAUPMH010157885.1:0-13419 GCA_032270665.1 Metridium farcimen
TAATAATAATAATAATAATAATAATAATAATAATAATAATAATAATAATAATAATAATAATAATAATAGCATTTATTAGCACAATATATTTTTACAGCTTTGATGATGTGGTCATGTTTTGAAATCACTCTCTCACTACACATACATAAAACAGTCATGCTAAGTTAAGTTTCTGCCATCATTTGGTCAATCATGTACTTGTCTGCATCCTTGTTAACCATAACTTGATGTTCTGTTTTCATGGGGTGAAAATCATGATGATTACTTCCACAGGAATGAAACCAAAATGCAATGTTTTATTTTTTGTATTGTCCTTGTTCACACATCTTCAATATTGTTTTGCATGTACTCTGAAGTCCTGAATAATAGTATATAATTATACGGTTATTTTTTTGAGGAAATTTTCCATTCTATACAGCCTTGTTGGGCCTGTACGATTATTGACCCCCGGGTCACTCTATGCTATTATCTATTATTCAGCTCTATACTTTTATTGTTTACTTTTTAGATGTTTCATCAATGTCAAAGTGCAATCCAACGTATGAGCAAACTAAGTCGTGGTTCAAGTAAACAAGAACAACGCATCCTTAAAAACGTCACATCATCTTTAGCTGTCAGTCTACAAGATTTGTCAACAAACTTTAGAAAAAGCCAGTCTTCATATTTAAAAAGTAAGTCAAACAACAAATAATTGACTAAGACAAGCCTAATCAGGAGACTACAATCATGTGCACAAAGTACTAGTTGGTACATTATCTGTTTTTTTTACATTAAAAATATTTCAACATCATTTTTCTGTTTCCCGCTCTCCCACCATATCAATGTTGAATTTTGGGAATGTGTAACGGTTGTCATTTGAAAGACCAATCAACATTGCTCAGGGGGAGGGGGTTTGCAAAATAATCAAATTGATATGTTTTGTATATTTTTTAAAACTCAAACAAAAACGTCCATAAAAATATTGCAATGTCCCACAATTTTGAACATGATTGTAGATTGTTTCTTACATCTTATTGAATTGTGTTATATTATTATTGAATTGTGTTAGGATTGAAAAACAGAGAAGAGAGGGAACGACAGTTTTTTGACACTGGTCTACCATCAACAAGTAGTGCATTGATGAATGAAGATGTTGTGGATGATGATGAATTATATGATAGGGTAAGTAAGATTACTTCAAGAAGGTTTGCTATTTTTGTAAAGTGTGTCTGTCTATTGCAGCATATTAACCAGTTTTATTTATTTCTTTGAGAATATTCTGGATACACTTTGTTTTTCTTTTTTTTAACCCTAAACCTAACCCTTGTAGCTACTCAAATCAACTGGCAGCTGCTACATAGCGTTAAAACAATACAGTGTCTCATTGTATTAAAATGGTCAACCTTGAGATTGCCAATAGCTTGAATCAAAATATTGTGACCGGCTATTGTTCCTAATTGACTAGTCTCAAGTGCTGTTCATTGAATCACAATGGATTTGTCACATTTCACTACTCAAAAACATTAACTTATTGCTGGCCATATTCAGTGTATGCCTGGTAACCAGATTGTGTAATCATATCATAATAGATTGTTTGCATCGTTTTTCTTATATTTGTTATTGGCATATAATTCTAGTGATTTGGTGCATATAAACTAATTTTGATCTCTTTCCAGGGATTCACCGGTGATCAAATGCGATTAGTAGAAGATAATACAGCACTTATTGAGCTGAGAGAAAAAGAAATCCAATCAATTGTGCAGTCAATATCAGAATTAAATGAAATATTCAGAGATTTAGCAACAATGATTGTTGAACAGGTAAGTACTTATGAACCAGTCAGCTTGATTTGTAACTTTAAAATTGGTTGTTTTAAAATGCTGACAATGAGTTCATGTCATCAATGCCATTTCAATCTTCCTATTAGTCAAGGATAAGCAATAAAATAACATATTTAACACAACTGTAAAAATGATACTTAACTATACTGATGTTTCAAGCCTTAGCCCATTGTGTATAGTAAGGGCTAAAGCTTGACATGTCAGGAATATGAAGTATCATTTTTTAGACAGAAAGAGCAATGTTTCTAACTATTGATTTGTTGACTTTCAGGGTACAATTTTGGATAGAATAGATTATAATGTTGAACAAGCTTCTGTTAAAGTAGAACAAGGTCTGGAACAGCTGAAAAAGGTACATTATTGTCACAGTCCTTTATTGTTGTAGTAATTAAGGTGTACATTCAGATCTATTTGTTGTAGTAAGGTGTACATTTAGATTTGTTGTTGTAAGGTGTACATTTAGATTTGTTGTTGTAAGGTGTACATTCAGATTTGTTGTTGTAAGGTGTACATTCAGATTTGTTGTAGTAAGGTGTACATTCAGATTTGTTGTAGTAAGGTGTACATTTAGATTTGTTGTTGTAAGGTGTACATTTATATTTGTTGTAGTAAGGTGTATATTTGTTGTAAATTGTAAAGTGTATATTTGTTGTAGAAAGGTGTATATTTTTTGTTGTAAGGTATATATTTTTTGTTGTAAAGTGTATATTTGTTGTTGTTAAGTGTATATTTGTTTTGTAAGGTGTATATTTGTCATAGTTGTATATTAGTAGGTATATATTAGTTGTTGTAAGGTGTTCTTGTAGTAAGGTGTAAATGTGTTAAATTTGTTGTTGTAAGACATGTATTTTTACATAATTTCATGTGTGGTAAATTATTATAAGTTTACTAGATGGGAATTGCTGGCGTTGTGAAGTAAATTCGTTTTCTGCCATGCACAAAATTGGCATAAATGTTGATATATATTTCGGTCATACATTTGCTGTTTGTCATTCACTGTTCACTGTGGAACCTTGTTTGGAAAGAGCTATATACATCCCAATAATTCTCAATGCCCTTACAAATTGATTAAAACAACAATTGATATCAATGATGTATATAGAATTCTCATCCTTTGAATACTTGTATCATTTCAGGCCGAGCAGCACCAGAAGAGTTCAAGGAAGATGTTGTGTATTGTGTTTTTAGCAGTTGTAATAATTATCATGCTGGTGGCTTTAGTAATAACAAAATCAAGTTAAAATATTACAAATCCTTTACTAGAATTTTAGTCCGAATTTCAAAACAATTATTTTATATTTTCTTCTGGTCATCAAACCCAGTGAAATGAGTAATTTAGAATGTATTGCTTGTCGTTGTTTCAAGACTTCTAATAATAGAGTGTCTTACTAACAGGTGATATGTAGCTCCCCTCCCCCACCAACGAACCACATAAGACATCTACAACGCATGCAAGGGGATATGTAGGTGTGGTATGATCGTCCGGGTTTGTGTAATCTTGAGAAAGACTGTTAGTGTTGTCGCACTACATCACTTACACCTGGGTTCAGATAAACCGTTATAATTAGACCGCTCACTCTTAACGGGGGATAATAAATGAATGAGATTGAGATATGTACAGTTTTTTTGAAAGGCCTTTTTATGACAAAATTATTAGTTGTTTAAGCCTGATCAGTACTAGTTTAGCCTATGTCTTCATACAGGTTTGCTAATTAAGGGTTCAAATAGGATGGGGGTTATAAATTATAAATACCATGAAACACAATCTATTATTGTACAGTAGGCTATACTCTATATTTTCAGTCGGCATGTCTTGATAAACCTGCTAATAAAGGTGTGTTAATAGATTTATGAAATGTCTCATGCATGTTTATTTGAAATCAAAAAATTTAGATGCATTTTGATTGACAAAGTAAAAGTTGAAGATATGTGTTGATGCTAAAAAAATTAAAAATACAGTAAAAGTTGAAGATATGTGTTGATGCTAAAAAAATTAAAAAAGAATTAAAAATATTTTCCTTGCTGTTTAAATTATTTAAAAGAAGGAATAAAATAAAAAAAAAAACATTTCATAATAGAAAGTCAAAAAGAAAAAGGGAAAAAAAAAATTTTGATCGCCCGATAAGGGACTTGAACCCTTGACCCTCAGATTAAAAGTCTGATGCTCTACCAGCTGAGCTAACCGGGCGCTCTTGTAAATTCTTTATAGAATAACCAATAATAAACCCGTCTGTGATCATAGTTCATACTTAGTCTCTCCCGGTTTTCATGTTGCCTCACTTTGATGTCCACGTGTTGTCGAATATAGTTGTTGGTTTGTATAAAGCTCTTTTATTTCATCGAAAAAATGCATCTTATGTTTTATATGGATAATGAAGGAAAGCGTGTCTATACACTACAGGTAAGTAACAAGTTGTTGTACTGTTAATACGGTTTATTGTAGTGTTTTCAGCAGTTATTTGCGTCATTCAACTAGGACTACATCATGAGGCTAGTAATATGCTTTGTCGTCTCGCTGGTAGCGTGTTGTTTGCCTGTAATTATGATGTCTTAAATATCTGCTTTTCTCTCCGATAACGTCGTAAAACAGCCACTGCTTTGAATAAAGCTATGATGAGTTTAGCATTGGTAATACCCCGTATTGATAATGTTTGTTTCTTGCAGAAAATTGATCCACAAGGACTGCCTACAGTTTCAGCTCACCCAGGTGAATACCAGAATTGATATATTTATTGGTATATTGACAGTTTGTTTCTCTATTTTCTAATTAGAGTGCTTACAATTATTATATTTTGTTTTCCAGCTCGATTTTCTCCTGATGATAAGTACTCAAGACACAGAATAACATTAAAAAAGAGATTTGGAATACTACCTACCCAACAAGCCAAGCCAGTCTACTAAACCACTATTGATAATATGATAATATGACTAGGAAAGATACTACTGTCAAGACTATTGTAAATGATTCAAAGTACAAAGACACTGTCCATAGCCAATTTGTGTGATCTGCAAGAAGGAAAGGAAAATCAAAGCTCCATGATATCTATATAGTAGTACTGGGATTTACAGTATGGTCATATATATATATATCACCTTGTCTTGCAAACTGTTTTCATCTGCATCAAACTCTGGACTTTAAATCTGAAGATATCTAGTTTACTAAGAAGATAAAATGAAGTAATTTTAGAATACCCCATAGACAACTGTAGCAATCATGTAGCAGCACACTTTGAGAAAGGCACAATTTCACAATGGCTTTGATTATTTATGTGAATAAAGTGATGAAGTAATCTTGAATGTAGCAGATGAGATATCCATGGAAAACTAGCAAGTAAACTAGTATGGGCTGTTTCAGCATTTAATATATATATGATAGCCAATGGTATGAAATTTGTAGCACTGTATAGATGATACTTTGTTTCACTGGTATTTTCAGTGATAAAATACATTTATAATTATTATTCATTGCACTTTGAATGGCTTTATTGGCGTAATGTACACAACAACAAAAGGTCCTACTTTGAAAACTCTGAGGAAAAAACAGTTGTACTTCCAACAACCAAGATTTTGCCCAAGAGAGAATGAGAAGAGACAAGATATACTATGAGAGGGGAGACGCGTTTCTCCGCCGTCACATCTGCTTGTCTGTCACTCCCATCCTCTTTCCGTGTCAGCCAAAACTCACTTGATCAAACTTCAATTTGTTTCCTCTGAGTTTTCACATAACTGTATGGACTAATTTGCAGTCCAGGCACAATGTAGCTTAATAATAACCGCAATGTAACAATATTTTTCAAGTATTTATCATAACTAATAAAATGTGTCACTATTTTTATTTTAACATTTTGTTGTTTGTTTTGCTTGTGTTTTTTAATGTTTGTAAAAGACATTCCTACGAGAGCTGTTTTCATTTCAGGTTCTAGCTGGGTATCAAGTGTTTCTTTCGGGGGGAAGGGGGTTGTTTTGGGTTAGCTGTGTTACTGATATGGCCATGCAGAACCTTTGTTTTTTTGCACTCATCTTAGGTTTCACCCCAGGGGGGGTACTCTATTTGTCCAAGTGGTAGGGGTGATCGGTAGAGGTTTTGAAAACGACCCCTAACGACCCCTAAAAGGTATGCACAGATAAAAATAACTGATATAGCCTTGTCTATTTCTACCCCAAAAAAGCAACAAAACAGAGTAAAAATGACTCTTACAGGTACAAAATCATGTTACATACTGATTTTTGAGCCAGAACCCTAAAAGGTACACACAGGAAATATTTTTACCCTAAAAGGTACGCCGATCTCTGCAACCACTTGGACAAAGACATTCGCTATCTCAAAAAAACTTTTCCCAGTTCCCTCAAAAAGAAATGCTTGATACCAAGGCTACTTATGTACAGGATTGCAAAATTTGAAAGTTGGTTCATTTGCTAAATAAAAGTGTGACAGGGAGTTGGGTACCCTTCGTCACATTCAGACTCTTCCTTGGTTGTGTGCATATGTGACCCAAAAAAGGAGTTTGAATGATCTTTACATGTACAAGTTCACACAATACTCCTCAACACTTGCCCCATGTATAAAGTGTAAATTAGTACAAGAATAATGTAAGTATATATTATCAGTGGAGTGGAATAAGATACATTTGATGCCCATGAATCCAAACCGCCTACACCCCACAGATTTTCTCACCTGCAGGCTATCAAATATCCGTGACGTCACTTGCAAGGCAGGTGCCATGATCGTGACGACACTTCCGCCAAATCAGCCATGTTCATTACATTCTTGTAATGCAGATGTTGAGTAAACTGTTTTTGTCTTTTCCAACATATTGCTACTCAAACAAGGTCCTTTAAAGGATAATTTGTTAAAAAAGGATGTGACTCTACATCATGTAGGTATTTCTGTAGTGTAGTTTATTGTTTTATGATAGTTCAAAGTTGTTGTTTTGTAATGAAGGAATTTCCTCATTTCGACACGCTTTTCGTAAAGTACATGGAGTTGAATTCTCTCAGTTTATCGTCATAAAATGGATCAGATACGAAAACTTCTTCACGCGGCAGAGCAAGGTAATATCTGCATGGCAGCCGAGCTGTTGGATCAAGGTATACACGCTGATAGTACTGATGAAGAAGGAGTGAGTGCTTTACATACGTCGTGCGCCAATGGCCATGAAAATATGGTTCGCTTGTTACTAAGCAGAGGGGCAAGCTTTGACGCTACAAATTGCTATGGATGGACGCCGTTAATGATCGCCGCTTGCTATGGACATGTGAAGATTGTAGTTATTCTAGTACAGTATAAAGCTGATATTTTTGCTCAAAATGATCTCTGTGCCACAGCATTGGATTGCGCTGCAAGATCGGGCCATCTTCAAATTGTTGGTATCCTTATCGATGGTAGTAGTGATTACGAAGGCTCGCAGTTAGCTGATAATTGCCTTACAGCTTTACTTAATGCCTGCCATCACGGACATGAACTTGTTGTGAAACTACTACTCGAGAAAAGGACTAACGTCGATCATAAAGACTCAGTTACAGGATGGACACCTTTGATGTTTGCAGCTTTGAATGGGCATATCAGTGTAGTACAAGCATTGTGTGAATACGGTGCCGATACTAATGCTACTAATATTCTACATCAAACTGCCTTGGAAATCGCTGCTATTAGACAAAGGATGGCAGTAGAGGCTTATTTAGAGAGAAAAACAACCACAAGACCTCAGATATCAGGTGAATATATACTGATGAACTTAATGAGTTACACCTTCGATTGAATTTCGTTCGATACTTGTCTTACCCTAGGTCTATATTTAGTATTTATATTGTTTTTGTTTTCTTGTTTTTGTTCTTTTGTTTTGTTTTTACGGTAGATTGAGTTCATTATATTCACGATAATTCCAATTAAAGGTAGTGGACAAAGCGTGTCTACATAGCGTGTCTGGTTTGTTTTGATTTCCATTTCGTGATCACGTTATCCAGTGGTCTATCGTATGATGATAAAAATAAGGTTTTTGCCAAAACTTTTCTTAACATCGATGCAAAAACTGTCATTTAATGTTAATGTACTTAACTAAATGTATTATAGAACCAATTATCATACGGTGCTGTTTTTGATATATAAGTTGATCCCTACTGGTTAAAAACCCAGTCAGCAGTGTTTAAACCATAGATGCCCTTTACTCCATTATAAACGCTCAAAGAAATCAATTATATATTTGTTTTGGGTAACTATTAGTTTAGTTAACCAGGTTTTTCATCTTTACTTCTCAGGACTAAAGACATTCAAACCCAGTATAATAGAAGCAGCCAGGAATGGTAAGTGTCTTGGACAGTAAGTCTACACTAGTGGTTACTGTAAACAAACATTTAGCAATACTTTGAACCATCGTTTGAAGTTTTTTTTAACCTAACTGATGGCTTCGCCAAAACATATGATTAAATCAGTTGCAAAAACAACAGTTACTGCAATTGTAAATGTTTATTTATCTGTTGTTTGTTTGTTTATCAGGTGATATACAAGGTGTACGTGAACTGCTTGAAATGGACGAGACAGAGGTTAATACGACAGGTAATTTCACGCTGTCCCACCCGTCGCTCTTACAATATTCTGCTCTATGATAATATTGTATGTCAGTCTGTAATAGTAGTTGTATAGTCTGTAATAGTAGTTGTAGTCTGTGATAGTAGTGGTTATTAGGATATAATGGTGACAATAACAATGATTAGTTTATTACTTGATATGATGAAAACTATCTAATTTGTCATCATTCTTTTTTTCGAGATACTCTGATTGTAGCATAAAATAAATAAAATAAATATTATAACCATCACTCCCCCTCAGGGCTCTTCCGTGAGGTTCACTCGCACTCACTACCACTACATTCAGTATTTACAACACACAACTCTGCTTACATGTTGTTTTTTTACGGAGGGAGGAAAACCGTATAACCCGGAGAAAAACCCTTGTGGCATGAGAGAGAACAACACATCAAACAAACTCTATTCACTTGTCGCCCGAGCCAGCAATTGAACCCAGACCTGTTGCAGTGTTGAAAGGCCAACGCTCTCACCGCTAGGTCACTCATACCACCCACAGCATGTGACACATGTTTATAGAACATAATAGAAACATGTGAAACCATGGCGAGGGTTCACAATAGGTTTGGCGGGATGCGGGATTTGCCATTATTTGATGGCGGGATCTGGGATCTGAGATAAAATCAGAACAGGATGTGGGATTAAGTGTTGTGGGCGGGAGCGGGATTTCATATTTTTTAAGGGTCAGGATTCGTGAAATTGCATGGATTTGCATTGCAACAGGATACAGGATAATGGGGTCAGGAAACCCCTATTGTAGACCCTACATGGCATGAAGTTGAATGGTTTACAGTTTTTCAAGTGTTCTATTACAAGTATTACTCATGTGATGTATTATTAGATTGTTTTGTTTGTCTTATTATAAATCATGAATATATGTTATTAATGTTCATTGATAGATGAAGATGGTGCCACTCCTTTGATGTTTGCTGCAATACGTGGTCATCTTCAGGTTGCCCAGCTGTTGATAGAAAGAGGTGCTAATATTGACAGTCAGGATCAGATCAGTGGTTGGACGGCACTTATGCAGGCTACATACTATAGGTAACGATATGACAATCATTGCCAAATACTACCTGCAAACATGTACAAATACTGATATAATTACATTACTGGCTGTACCAAGGTATACAAATTATCACTATCTTTTTGTTTCTTTACTCTGAAGATGACTTCGCTCAGGTTGTTGAAACATGAGACAATGAACATGCTTTCTCAAGACAAGAATGTATAATATATACACATACCTGGATGATCAAAACACATCAGCATTGACTATAAATGAACATGTAAAAAATGAACATGTGAGCTGAATTGTGTGCAAAATAATTAAACGTAGAGGTAGTGAGTCTCCCCCATTAGTAGGGCACATGTGTCCAGTCTAGAAGAATTGAGACGTTTAAAAAAGTGATTTATTGATTGATTAATTATTGTATTGTGATTATTCTATAAATATTATGATATGTACTATGTTCATATAGTCATAAGCATGTTGTGAAGCTGTTACTTGACTGCTCTGCTGATGTCAATATACGAGCTGATGAGGGTTACACTGCATTTGATATGGCATCAATAATAGGTAATGATTCAGGGTTTGAAATTCCGACCAGATTACTGGCTAAATGCAAGCTGAATTTTTCAATTATCAAGTGCCAAAAAAGTTGAGTGGCATTTTTGAGCGAACTGCCTTTTGATTTAAAATATGAAATTGTCTTGCATAACTCTGGTGATGGACAATCTGAAATTTCCAGAAAATCAAAGGCTATTACAATAGCAATAAAGAGCTTTTTACACGGCAAATCATTCGTGGGACTAGGTTCTAGCTTTTCACAAAAAAAATTTTATCTTGTGTCTGGCCCATTTATAGCTTGTAGAGCTCATCTGTACAAGATATTTTTATCATGTGGCTAAAAAAAATGAAATTCTAACCTTGTGATTATCAACATTATACACCCCCACCTCCATCACAATGATCATTAACACCATCATCATCACTATCATCAGAACAAACTGTGTTATCCCTGTTATCATCATCATCTCTACCATCAATCATTGTTACAGTTGCTGCAGCTGTTATTGAAGATCATTCTTATATTGTAGGTGATACTGATATCATAAGACTGCTTGCATCAGTGACTATGCAGTTACCTTCACATAATAAAAACGGTAAGAAAGTCAAAATGACAAATCTTTTTACAAGGATAAGCTAGTAAGTAAATGGATTATTTGTTTCATCAGCTGCAGTGTTGATAGTAAATGTTTTTTTAGACATACTAATTAATGACTAAACATGATAGTAATGATGATTAAAAATCTGCAAAGAGCAGCATTTAATTAAAACCAAGCCCTCTTTCCAGTCTATTCAATTGCCTGATGAAGACTTGCAGTAGCATTCGAAACATTGCAGTCCAAAAACCTATTGTACAACATGTATTCTTTACTGAATATCAAATATCCACAATCCATTCCACTTATCATGTTAATGATAATTAGTTTGTTTAACGGTCGTTATTACCATATCTTACTGTTATAACTTCCTTCTAAGGTAATGTAGTACCATGGTCAAGCAATTCATCCAATAAGATAGATCTAGTAAAACACCCATCACAAGATGTACCAACCAAAGATATTGACAAATATGAAGACGTGTAAGTCAGTTTTTAGTGCACTACTCTTTCATATGTCACTGTCAACATTTATAATCAAACAACAAATTTTCCTCCGCTCTTATTGATCGAGGGGGGATCACGTGACGTGATAGTGCCTGCCGCGGAGGGATATTATCAACGCATAGTGCCCGCTGAGAGCTTTTCGTCCGCTTCGGAAAATTTTGTTGTTGAATAATAAAAACAATAGAGCAGTTCAAATCTCGGGCATAATGCTGTGATAGTTGCTATTGGAAACTAGATGTTCCTCAAAACAAATATTTGTTTTTCTGAACATCCAGTTTCCGTGGGCAACTATCACAGCATAATGCCCTCCATTCAACTACTCTATTGTTTAATAAAGCATAATATGATTTGTTTGCTCAGAGCTCTATTGTAATATATTGATTCTTGAGGTTATTATCAATGGTCATTCCCTGTAAATTTGCTAAATATATATTTTAATGAATATCTTTTTTATTTCAGACAAGATATGGGGAAGACTGGCCTTAAGGTACATGGTGTTTATTATTACAGTGCGAATCAAAAAACCGTGGGCACCTAGAAATATTTTAGAAATCGTTTATTATTTGTTGAACAACCCAGAAACAACTATATCACTGCAAGAAGTTTGACTGATGTGTAGTATGATAAACTTTTTTGTAGTTAGAGTTGTTTGTGAGTTGTTCAAGGAACAATAAACGATTTCTAAAATATTTCTGGGTGCCCACGGTTTTTCGAATCGCACTGTAATAAATATTATCTTAGTTTATTTAACACAGTCAGATTGGTACTTATTGTCATATATTTCTTGTTTAGTTATGGTGGTCAAAAATGTCCAATAGACTGCGCAATTTAACTTTTGTTCGTACAATAAAAGTTTCATCAGTCAGTAGTACTGATGTCAAGGAACTCACTGATGACAGTTTACATGAATTCAAGAGAAGCTTTGAAAGTGACAGTAGCTCTACAACAAAGTCTTTAGTATCTGGTATGTATGGCTGTTATGTAAACACACCCCACCCACCCCACCCATTGCAAAGCAGATTCAGGTGGTGTTACCATACACATTTTGTTCAATATTAGATCTGTGTCCTGTCTCAATCTTTAGCTGACCATTCATTCATTCATACATCTATATTTTATCAATTAATTCATCTGTTCATTGATTGATCTATTCATTTATCATTCATTTATTTGTTTACTCAGTCATTCATCTAAGTATTCATTCATCTAAATATTTTAGAGGAGCACTTATTAATTTAATATTTGATTCCATAAATATAAATGTTCATTCATCCATCCATCCCTCCATCCATCAAACTGTCTGTCTGTCTGTCTGTCTGTACATTCATTTATTTCATTTCTTATTTATTTTTCATAGTTGTGGATTCAGCATTAAAAGCTGGAGGCCATTACAGTAAACGATCAAAGACACTGGTAAAACATGATTTAATGAATATACTATGTTTATTTACTTTTATTTATTTATTTACTTTGTTCCTAAATAATAGTAATTATATCTAGATGTATTATTTATTTATTATTTATTTATTATCATTATTGATTTAACATTGTAAATACATATTGATTGTAGATATTGTAAATAGATCAATATAGTTGTAAAGCGCCTTGTACAAGCTGGATACGAGCGCTATATAAATAAACTTTATTAACTTTATTATTATGTTGTCAAAAAAGTAAATAAATTAACACAACATTGTTTATCAATCTATCAGCCGTTGGGTTCACCAATGGCACGTCTACCTGATGATGTCATCACTCCTGTCGTCCCACCATCAATGCCATCACCAACCTTTGAATTAACCAGAGTACAAGTTGAACACAGTGATAGTGAAGATGATGACGCTGCTCTGCCAATGGTATGTACCAGCTGAGATTCCTTATATGGTATCTAAAAGACACACAATGTTAAACCAGACTTTTGTCTAAACTTAATACTTGCTGGTAAAACAGATAATACATCTAAATATCAATGAAATATACTAAATACAATTGATATCAGTAAAAATTGTATAATTTCTTTAATCAACTGTAACACATATGATACATACAAGGTATTTAAGGTACTTTTAAAATCACATTAAACATGTATGCTTTCTTAATTTACATATTTTTAATATATTTTTATATATAATAATTGTTTAAAAAATGTTATATTAATTTTGACAACACCATAACATCGTCTAAATGAAATTAAACTAAATTATGTTTAAAGGCCCAGTATCGACCGGGATGCTTTGCGTGCCTCGACCTAATTTCGTGTATCACAACATTATCAAAGTTCATAATGCCTTCTCAATCCAAATAATCCTAAGTAATCCTGCTAATATCTCAAAACATTTCACTGT
>JAUPMH010158107.1:0-13407 GCA_032270665.1 Metridium farcimen
AACATAGAACTTTTTAATGTAAAGTTATTTTAAGGATGTATTTATCGAGGGTTAACACAGGAAACAACTCTCTTGAACAACGCCATCTTGGAACTGTTGACGATGAGACAGAAATGCTTCTGATTGCCTTATGCATACCGGAATCACCTGGAACAAATCATTAGATTAATCAACCAACCAACCCTATCAATCACTTGAGGTGTCAATCAAACTTAACTTTTACATGTGGAACATGCAGCACTAGCTGAATATTTAGTTTGGATAACAGCATAATCATTTATACATCGGATAATGCTCTTCATACAACAAGTTTCAGTATTTAACATATCAAGAGTCACATATGACCTTAATGTATACCTTAAATTAACTATTGAAATATTGATGAAGACTTAAATGATATTTTAAGTACTTCTTGCACTGGTAATAAATTAATCTAGGGTTTTTATAACCTTAAAGTAAACTAGTATAATAATGACAAATACTGTACTTTTAAATGATATTTTAAGTACTTTTAGCATGGGCAATATGTAATAAATGTAGCTTTTTAAGAACTTTAAGTTAACTGTTGTAATATTGACAAAGATTGTACATTTTGACAATATTTGAAGTACTCGGATAATGAATTTAGGTCCTTTACTTCAGGCAACTCTTTTGGGGGCTTCCTGTTTCAAGGGGGAATAAAGAGGAGGGAAGGGAAGGAGTAGCCTGCAGAGGAGACTAGAATCTAGGTTTTCAATGCTGAGAAAATCATTGTTTGTTTTTGTCTTTTTGTATTTGCTTCCTCCAGCTCAACAATAATAATAAACAGTACTTGTGGAGTGCATTCTGTTACCTCAATTTGCTAGAGTGATTTTCATATGACCGTGAAAGAATTGGCAAACTGATAGTTTACTACACTCTGAGTCTATTGTTTTATTTTGTTCTTTACCAACACGTACAAACTAAATAGTTGTTTTTCTTTCACGGTCAAATGAAAATCACTGTAGATGAAGGTGGAAGGTGTAATATCATTTTGATTATGATGGTCATTTGATGGCATTTTATTGCTAAAAAATTTAAATTTAATATATGCAGTATTGAAGTTAGTTGACCAACAAAATATGCATTTATAAATATTATATTTGTTCAATGACTTGAGGTTGTTAGCTTCTTATTTAAATATTTAGACACTTTCTTGGTGTAACACTTATAGCATCTCTGTAAAGAATAGACCTACCGTATATACTTGAAAAAGCACAGGCCCCGAATGATTGCTGCCCTCAAATAAAACCTTAACCTTAAAGCTATGTTACTCTAGAACAGCACTGGAAATAGATTTTTATCAAAAGCTATATTATTCAGTTCAAAGTAATTATATTTCACTGTTTACCCATTAAGTTATCTCCCCAATATTTGAAGTTCTGATCAAAACGGGGACAGTGAGATTTAAAAATTTAATAAGTGCCGCAGTATATTCAAGTAAATATGGTATTTGGCTAATGCCTTACTATGTACGTTTCTATGCAATTCAAAATCTATGGTTATAGTACTTGGGTGGAAACATACAAAAGGTCTATCACACTTTTTCTACTAGTGAAGACTCAAATCACAATTTATTAAATAACTCTTTATTATTGCTAAATGTCTATCATCAACAACCTTAAAGCTAATAAGTCAGCTGTGCTGGTGTTTCTCAGGAAACAATTGAAGTGACAAAGTAAAAATACATACAGCATATAAAGAATAATTTGTATATGGTGCAATGATAAATTATTTGTATTACTCCAATAGACACCATGAACAGTCATAAGACTCTACTGTGCTAAAACTATTGCTAAGAAGAATCTCTTGATTCTAAAAAAAATAGAAACTTCTGCAAATAACAAAACCAAAAATTAAACAAACCAATATTATTTGTAATTGATGAAGAGTTCATAAAAGTGAGTGCACCCATTTAAAAATGCAGTCAAATCTGTCTTTATCAATACCTATTTACCACTATTTTCATAATTACTGCCAGACTAAAGTCTCCATTGGGAATTGGTCACTAGACTAGACTACCAAACACTTTGCCTAATTGTGTGACTGTCTTTTTGGCTTTCCTGGCAGTCTATAGGTGAGCATAGTGTTTACAAGTGTTGGTATTGCCATGCTAATTTACCAACCTTTTAAGAATATATTTTCTAATTTTCGTTGTTCTAATATCAATGGTTGGTTGGCAAAACCATAACAAACCATGTCACTGTGGGTCCACCTATTGTAGTCAATTCCCAATAGACTCTGGTCTGGCACGAGTTGTAACTTGGGGTCAACCCATCACCCTCTACAAAGTCAACCAATAAATTACCGGTAGTCCATCTTAGTAGTGAACATTTACCGTAGCACATTTTTCATAATTATTCATTTACTGTTAATTGTTCTGAAAACTTCCTAAATAAAGCAACAACCATGTGCAAAATACCCTGGGACATTATCTGTTTTTTTTTTTTTACATGAAAAACATTTCTATAAAATCTTTCCATTTCCCTCTCTCCCCTGAATCAATGTTAAGTTTTGGAAATGTAAAACAGTTATCATTTGAAAGGCTAACCAACATTGCTTTTGGGGAATGAGGGTTGGCAAATCCAATTGATACGTTTTGTATATTTTTTAAAACTCAAACAAAAACGTTCATAAAAATGTTACAATGTCCCAACAATTTTGAACAAGATTGTAGTCGGGAGACATAAATTGAAAATTTTCAAAGAAGCTATCTATGTATATGAGTATTGCATCAACATTTAAAGATATTGAATATCCAAACTTTTCTTTTTGCAAAAATCAGGGGCATAGCGTCTATTATGCAAATATGCACGTGCTTACTTGAGAGTGCTTACTTACGGGAAATATTCAAATGATTTTTAATCATTTTCCATATGTTTTTGTATTCAAAAGTCAAAAATCCATATCCGTGCGTACTTGTCAAAATGACCATGCTACGCCCCTGAAAATGCTATGTATACATTGTTTATTTGTTAATTCTACGTGTTGCCCATATTGATACAAGCAGGCCGATGATAACAACTGTGCCGACTGTGTACCAGCTTGGTTCAGACAGGCGGAAGTCCAATGCAGACCTCTGTGAATCAAGAATACATACAAGATCAGAATGAAATTTTACCAGTAAGGAATATCGTTAGGACAAAAACATGTTCTGTCTCACAGTCAAACCTCAAAGATTGACGCCCCAAACTTTGCATGTTTGTAAACCACTTTAAATTTGTGAAATTTATAGATATGTACTGCACTTGCATCTATCCTTTAACAGATGCAACAAAAATATATAATATGCGAAATTTACCTCAACAAAATGAATTTATTTAGAGGATTGCATTGGGAGATTGCAAAGTTTGGCGCCAAACTTAGGAAGTTTACGTCTAGACAGAACATGTTTTTTGTCAAGACCGTTAACGGGTAGGTGCAAACGACGTTAATACCAGCAAGGAATAACAATGTGTTCACAATATTTCTTATTTACACCTAATTGCAAGAATGTTGTCACATGAAAAAGGAACATTAGTAATTTAGTAAGAAAGTAATAACAAAAGAAAGAGTTCAGCTTGAGTGGTCTTCTCTTGTCTTTTTATTACGATTCCTTTCCCGCTAAATTACAAAAGTCAGGACAACGTTCTTGCAAAGATGTGTACATATAGTTTTGAGAATGCAATAATTTGTGGAAATGAACTTATGGAAATTGACTTTGTATTGTATTCAATATTCAATATCAATCATATATCTATAGACTGTTTCATTGTATTGGGTTGCAGTTTAGTTGCCTTTGTTTAACCCAACAAAACATACACTGTCTCCTAACAGACAAAACTGTACTAGGTTTGCACAAGGTGTAATCCTCTACAATGCACATGTCCTATTTTACCCCTGGGGGAGGGTGGGGTAGTAACTATTACAAATTCATGGTTTAAATGGTTTAGCTCAGAGAACAAGTATTGACTAGACAACTAGTAAATTATCTAAAGAAATGTACAGTGAAATAGAGCCTAATTAATATTTGTTGTGTGTATGACGGCATACAGCAAGCCGCTGTACTCAATGACTTTTTGGCCGTGAGACAAACAAATCAATGGTGGACGAAAAACTAACAGTAAATATCTAATACTTTCCTTTGGACTTTCGGTTTAATACTTTACACAATGATTATTTAGGTATAGAAGATTATTTAAGCAAAGTTTCAGCTCTTAAAACCCAGTATTTGCCATTTTACAATTTCGAGCCATTTTCGTCCAAGTACCCCTTTAATAGCTCGACAAGTGTTTGGTATTTTGACAAGTACATTATTGTTACAATAGAATGTAATTCACAAGTATGTTAACAATGACAAACAAAGGTGGTTCTACCCTCTCCCTTCCTGTTTCATTTCCTATTAATTCAAAAATTACTACACACAAGTACTCTACCCATTTTCCATTACATTTTATGGCATTTAAGTTTTCAATTGATATTGTCCAAAATTAAGTTACCGGTACTGATCAAATTTCACTTCCACTTTCTAGTAAAGTTAGTAAACCTATTTTCTTTTAAATTCTCAATATTTTTTCATCGGTTTCCTTTCATCATATATTCTTTTATTATTTGTTATTATTATTTGAGTTCTTTAGGAGAAATTATAATTATAAGTAAAATCATTTAACAGGATTATGGGAGCCAAAGAAATTGATTACAGAAATCAACAAGAAATTATGCAACAATAGTTCAAACAGAACAGACACTAGAATCACACTTTCGTATAGTATGAATTAATTAAAAAACATTGGAAATGTGGCTGTATTTTTATAGAAGAACCCCTGCTATTAAAAAATAGGCCATCAAAGTAAACCTAAACCAGATAATAGAACAACCACATGAGGAAATGAAAAATAATCCAGCTTACCCATCCTCCATGTTCATCAATCCATGCAGCAATTCTCTCTCGAAAGACAAAATCAACTACGAAACGAATTATCCTTCGTAAAAAGCTGCCACTGAATCCACGGCGTATAACAGTTATCGCTATTTCGTAACCGAAACATAACAGAGCGATAATTCTTCCCCAGTTGATACCGGATCGAAAGAGCCTTCGTGTGACGGCGGCAAATGTATCATATGCAGTGTCAGAAGTGAGCGAAAGTTGATCGATCATTTCATGGAACTGGTCTCTATATCTCGCATCGATCTCGTCCCCAACTTCACCTAGACGCTGTCCAATTTTGGATATATGTTTCCGGTGTTCGTCATTGCAAGAACGTAGTTCTTCTAGCGCGTCTGAGCGAGCTCGGTCGAACTGAACTTCATCATCTCCCCTCTCGCTTTCTTCTTGAAATCGGTGATATAAAAATGTACGAAAAACCCCTTCAGTATCACTATCCGTTACAAATGATTTTTCTCCTTCTCCTTCTCCTTCTTGTTCTTCTGGTATATTCTCATCGTCTGAATTATACCCGCCAGAAGCCATTTCTAGAGTTTTTTTTCTGCGAATTTTCAGGATACTCACAGAGTTCTTCACGGTGACATTGCGGGCCACAATATGACCAGCGGGATTGTTTTAAAAAAGACAAATGACGTGATCCACAGGTAACCCAATTTAGATAATTTACACTTTCACCTTTCATAAGGTACCCGTAAAGAAAGAAAATATTATTGATCAGATATTCAAAGGGCAAAAAAATTAAGGAAGAAGGGACTTATAGTTTAAAAATATTTTATATTGTTATCTTAACATTTTCAACTATTTTTAGAGTTAAAGTTTAAAAACTTTGAACAGTGTTTTCTTTTAATAAAAAACGGAAGTGAATTTCCTCTATATTTTCAAGAAAAACTTCCTGTAAATAACCAAATAAGGGTGTAATACCCTATTAGGGAGACGCACGCGCGCAAAGAAAAGAGCGGGAAAATTTCATTTGAAATTTTGGTCCAGTGGTCGCTTTGCGCAAAAACGTTTACAAAAATCTAGACAATTCAGAAGTTTACGCAAAATTCCTTCCTTTTCCTACGGAAATCTTTCTCTTCCAAGCCTTAGAATGTTCTTGGTTTCAAACTACATTCGCTCGAGTGTGGTAAAAAAGGAAAGAAGCAAGTTTTCTTCTATTTGTGGTGAGTAATTTTGCTAAAGTGAATTGCACTCTTTCTGCATAAAAACTCATTTGATTAATCCATTAAAACTGCGCAATTTGATTGACCCTGAACGATAAAAGGTTGGTTTATCAATTCAATTTCAATCTTTCTATGTTTTAGAGGGTTTTCTATTTAGTTCTTGACAGAAACCATTTAAAATGAAGCCGCGAAGTTTTTCTAACCAATTATCAGTAAGGGACGGACCATTAGAAAAACACAGAGGGGGGGCAGAAAAAAATGTGTGCAGGATTTTTTTTTTCGGAGACAAATGTCTGCAGGATTTTTTTTTCGGAGACAAATGTCTACAGGATTTTTTTTTTCTTGGGTTCAAGTCTTTTTTTGGGTCTTGATTCCCTGCAGGATTTTTTTTTCTCACAATATTCCCCTGTAGGATTTTTTTTTCCCACAATATTCCTCTGCAGGATTTTTTTTTGGGGAATTGTCACCCCCCCCTCCGGGTTTTTCTAATGGTCCGTCCCTAATTGCAACTTGATCTCTTCTTTCTGCCATTCAAATCCATTTTTTAATAGCGAGCAATTTACCTTTTTTCCCTCTTAAACAAAGCTGTTTCCTGGTCTTAGTTAAGACATTGAATATTCCAGATCAATTTTGTCTGGAAAGTGTATTTTGGTTTCAGTTATTTCCGCCCGGGATTTCGACAAAATGATATTAATTCTAGTTTGTGGAATATTTAATATTCAATGAAACGAGCACGCTTTTTTTTATAAAATTTTATATATACTTTCCGGTTGCGAAGAATCAACTTAAAATTGATATTTTATATTATAAATGGAATAACTTACATGTAAATTCTTTTAATTTTAACTTTTTTTTTTTTAATTATATTGCTTAAACTGAGGCTAGCAATCTAAACAAATTAATATACAGGAAGCCCAGCCGCACGAAAACAAAATATTTCTATTTAACACTTGAATAGTTATTATTTGTAGACATTTCATCAATTACGTTTTTATTTTTATTTTTATTCAACACCTTACCATAATCTTTATCATCCTCATTTATTTTCAGTTGATTTTGAATTGACTTCAATGCGCAATATTTCGTTTGTATTGCCAAACGTTTCTTAGATTGCCTCAGGTTCTCAAAATCGATCTAAAAGGTCTAAAAGGCTAACTGTTGTTAACTCGAGAGCCTCTCAACCTAAAACATTCAAAGATCATTAACTGATAACTTCAACTGTTGTTATACAGTTATAGTAGCTACAGAGATAAAGCTATATATTTGCCATGCCAGCATATATAGGCCTCAAGGCCAAAAAAAAATCATGTTATATTTTACAATATAAAAGTAAACTAAATTCTTCCAAAAACAAGCGGTTGTGAATTTGTTGATTCAATATCGAATTAAAATTGTTACCATGCAGCATTATTTTCATTTAAATATTTGAAATCTTTTAAATTTGCCGCTTTTGGCAGAAGAAAATTATCAGTTGCTAAGAAAACAAAACTATAAAAAATTCTCTTCCACCGAAAACAAAAACAATCGTGAGCTGCCAGACTCAATATTGAAGTAGTTAATTCACCAATAAAGGCATTATTTTTAATGTAATATCACAAGAAAAACGTTGCGTTTTGAAGTGCATGTCCTATGAGCTTGACGTTAATCGTTGGCCTTATATATTTTATAGGGAAAAGAAAAGTGTTTGCTTAAAAAAGTCACTTATGTTACGTGTACTACTTGTTTGTTTACTGACACGTATAGCAGGTGGTTTGTGGTGCATTAAAATGAGTAGTTACAAGGCTTTTCCCTAAAGATATGTTAATCTATCAATACACCTGCACATCAGTGTACATGACCACATCTAAAACGAGATAAAATATAGCTGATAAAATATTTGAACAATTTATTGTCAAATATTATGCAAAATAGTAGACTCACGGCAAAATTGAGTTATAAAGTGATCAAAGCGATATCCAAATGTTTTAATATTTGTTTTCATAGATTGCACTATAGTTGATTAGACCTCTTAGAGCCAACGTGAGCTTATTTATAAATTTATGAAGTAGGCATCAACTACTATGGCAACTCGTATATTAATAGGACCTGACTATAAAACATTTAGTCAGACTACAATGCAAGGCAGCTAGAATCCAAGTGAAAACGCAAAGAAGTAATTTAATGTTTACTCTGTGCTACCAAGGTACTATTTGTTCACTGTAGGTCGGAAAATGTCTTTGTCTTCTAAACAAGTTCGATTTACAAGTCATAATGAGACAAGTGTGAATATACAAAATCAAGATTTTAAGGAAACGACTGTAGTCGAGCAGCAACAGAAACCTATTGACTTATCCTCCCTTCTTAGAGAGAACACCAGTGATACAATTCAAACAATTGCAATAAGTGGAACACAGTCAAAGACGAAGAAGAAAACGAAGAAGAAAACCCAAATGCAAAAATTGAAAACTGAAAAGAAAAAATTAGTCAAAGAATTAAAGAAAGTCGAGAAAGGGATCAAGGACGACAGTGAAAGAAAAAGCAGTGCAGAATACAGTCCTTATGAGAACAGACAACGTCTTGCTAGAACGACAAGTGAAATACACTCCAAAGTGAAACAACTAGAGGAGAAACTTGTAGTAAAAGAGAAACTGAAACGAGAAAAAATCAAGAAGAGCTTCAAGACTAAAATAAAGACTAAAACAATTAAGGCTGGTAAACAACATAAACGTTTAATTAACATGACAGGTAAATTGAACAATATGAAACTAGTCGAGGAAGATATTCGTGATGAAATAAGAAGAGAAAGAAGTCTTTCATCATTATCCACTAATGATACATCCCGTTGCCCTAGCAACACTTATGACATGGTACCTCTTGATAACGATGCAGGGGAGAAATGGGTATCTATTTCCGATCAATCTACATGCATCGAAGAAGTCAATGAAGTGAACGAAGGCGATGATAGCACAGCCAAAGATAGTGAAACTTTTTCAAAAGTCTCCGTTAGTTCACTCGAAATGGCGCGTCTGAACTCTTCGTTGTCGTTGATCAGCGGTTTAAGCTTGGAGGAGAAGGAACTGAAAGCACAAAAATTAGCCAAAAAGTACGACTTTACTCGTGAGCTGAGGAACGTCATACATCAACATATGATTTCAAGATCCTATAGTTATTCATATAGTAGCATAATACCACCATATAAACACAGGAAGCCCAAGCCAATGAAAGCTCCAAAGCAGGCATATAATAGAAACATTTATGAAGAGAAGATTAATGTTTTGGAATACGCACAGAAACGAAGCAAACCCCCTGCAAAAATGAATATTCAACTGCCTTCTATTTGATCAAAGATTCTTTTCAAAACAAAAGAAGCTTAGCCTGCGTTACATCCGGAATTTTCTTCGTAAAGTCCGACGGATGTAACGCAGGCTAAAGAAGCTTTGATCATTCCAAAATTCAAATTTCATTTACAATTTATAGGCGGTTACCACAGCACTCTAGATAGTTTTATCGTCAACATGACACTTAAAATTGAAAAAGTTTTATTTTTATTACAGAAATTTCCAGTATATTGAAAACCCGTATATTAGACTATAGAAAGAACTAGTTTCACTGGAGAACAGGAAATAATCGTAATTAGAAAAAAGGAAACACGCACAGTAAGAAATGCCACCCACTAATTTCATTCAAGTCAAAGCAACATATATATTGAAAATAATTAACGGGATATAACAAGAAAGTATGCATAAAAAGAAAGCGTTGTTTGATCATTCATTTTAAAGCATGTGTTGGAACCTAGGAAATTGGTGTGTGATCATACACTTCTTTAGCCTAAATTCGGTATGGCTTCGGAATATATAACATGCACGTTTAATAATATTTGTATCTTAAATCAGCATTATTTCATTGACTTTAAAGCATGTGTTGGCTCCTAAAAGAGCCGTTGTTTTATATGTGGTTGAGAACCAGTTTAAGCTCTCTCTCCACGGATTCGGCGGGCAAGCTGAATGTCCTTGGGCATGATTGTGACTCTCTTGGCGTGAATGGCGCACAAGTTGGTGTCTTCAAACAGACCAACCAAGTAGGCCTCGCTAGCCTCCTGAAGGGCCATTACAGCTGAGCTCTGGAATCGAAGATCGGTCTTGAAGTCCTGAGCGATTTCACGGACAAGACGCTGGAAGGGCAGCTTGCGGATCAACAGCTCGGTTGACTTCTGGTAACGACGGATCTCACGAAGAGCGACTGTACCGGGCCTGTAACGATGAGGTTTCTTGACTCCACCAGTTGCTGGGGCACTTTTACGTGCTGCCTTGGTGGCGAGTTGTTTTCGGGGAGCTTTTCCACCGGTAGATTTACGAGCAGTCTGCTTGGTACGTGCCATCTTGAAAAATATTCTTGATATCAACGATGATGAATCAGTTTGCCCCCTTTTTCTCGTATTTATAGTTCGCGCCTCACAATCTGATTGGTGCGCTTGAGACGTAATATGATTGGCTAGCTTTTCAGCTATCCTGATGTTAACCACAACCATTGAGGTTTGTTTATTTACCTTGAAAAAAATAACTAAGAAAAAATCACTTGTTTTAAAAATGTGTCCTGCAATCTTTTTTTAAAGGATTGTAGATAATATTAAGTTAAAAGATGGAATATATTTCAGTAAAAGAATGTCGTGAAATTCGTTAGGAAGATGGTTGCATGGTTGCTGAGCATGTTAGTTTAGGATCAAACAACGCATAAATTAACATGTTAAATTAATGTATTCATCATTAGTTGTGTTTTTGCTTCTACGAGTTTTTCACTTTATAAACACTATCCATTTGTATTTTGAAAATATTTCAAAAGAGATGAGAAGTTAGGAGATCATTTTGGTACATGTAACAATTCTGATAAGTTTCCTCACAAAAAGTGTTGGAATTCAAGCGTTTTGCCTCATAAGAAGACGATGTTAGACATATTCATGTATTCCATTGTGGACTTTGGAATTAGTCAAAACCATTGACCCTGAAAAAGGGATGTTTTCTCTTAGGTACGTTTCGTTGTTATAAATTGAAATGCGCGTCCTATTCATCGTTATCTGCAGCGAAATTCAAAAATGTCAGGAAGAGGCAAAGGAGGAAAAGGTCTAGGAAAAGGAGGCGCCAAGCGTCATCGTAAGATCCTTCGGGATAACATCCAGGGTATCACCAAGCCCGCCATCCGTCGTCTTGCTCGTCGTGGTGGAGTCAAGCGTATTTCTGGCTTGATCTACGAAGAGACCCGTGGTGTTCTCAAAGTCTTCCTTGAGAATGTGATCCGTGATGCTGTCACCTACACTGAGCACGCCAAGAGAAAGACCGTCACTGCCATGGACGTTGTCTACGCCTTGAAACGCCAAGGACGTACTCTGTACGGATTTGGTGGTTAGATGATTTAATCATCACTCAACAAAAAACAACGGCTCTTTTAGGAGCCAACGCATGCATCAAAATCAATGTCATAATGCTTTATCAAAAAAACTCTATGAAATAAATCATTGAGGTTAATATAACCTACACTGAATGTCTTCTGTTGATCGGTTTTATAAACACAATATAGTCATAATAGTGAAATATGAAACAGTGTTGAGACCGCACTTTACAGGGCATACGTTATTATTTGTAAATGACAACTAGCGAGTAAACTAGTATAGGCTGCATCGGTGTTTGATATAAACGATACAGTACTCCAACGAATGGCTAAAGCTCTTTAAGTCAACATTTTTCACGTTATTACAAATTTCATTATATTACCTATTATTATTTTGTTGTTACACCCAAGTATCTCAAATGTTTGTTTTTTACTTCAAATGTGCTTGTAACAAGATCTATAGATTGAACAGGCACTAAATCGAGTGTTTTTACTTCAGCAAAAATTTAATAAAATTGATTTGCTCAGTCACACCTTTATTTGCGCACCAGTAAATCTTTAGTTCCAGTTTGAAAAACCGCCGCATAGGCAGGTGTCACGCTCAACGATTGAAGTTGAATTTGGCGCCATTTTTATGCACTGGTGACTTTGCATTATAATCGAACCTTCCAATGACTGAAAAAGCTGCGTATTTGACTGTAAAATAGTGATGCATTATTTTAAGAGTGAGAGATTATTTTCTCCCATAATAAATCTATAAATTATAATTCAAAGTTAATAGAGCAATTTATATCACCCAAGGAAGAGACTTTTCCATAATTAGGCTTAATTTGTGCAAATTGTGCCGCGTGCCTTAATCGTTTGCAATGAAAAATTCAAACATCGCGATCAAAACTTTGAAAATATGTGAATTTTTGTGTCTAGCCATCAAATCGCATGATTATATGCACCGTTTGTCTGTACCATTAAAGTTTCACTTCCATTATAAAAACGAAACAACAAGCACTATATATAGATCGAGTGTTTTTACATTTTTATAAGATTGAGTTTGCTCACAACTTCATTTGTGCACCAGTAAAGTTTTAGTTCGAGCGGAGTTAACTCTCGTTCGAGTTGATAAACGATATAAACCGCCGCAAAGGCAGGTGTCGTGCTCAACGATTGAAGTTGAATTTGGCGCCTTTTTTATGCACTGGTGACTTTGCATTAAAATCGAACCTTTCAATGACTGAAAATGCTGCAAATTTAACTGCAAAATAGTGATGTATTACTATATAGAGATCATTTAGTTCCATAAATAAATGTATAAATTCAAATTCAAAGCTAAGAGCAATTTATATCACCCAAGGAAGTTTCCAGTTAGGCTTGATTTGTGCAATCGTGGCGCTCGCCTCAGTTGTTTGCAGTGAAAACTTCAAACATCGTGATACCTTGCCATCAAATCGTATACGATCGATATACACAGTTTTCTGTACCATTAAAGTTTCACTTCCATTATAAATACGAAACAACATTTATCTGTTCATCCTCAGGATCAAAATCAAGACAGACATTAACGATAAGAAAAATATTGGTGGCCGGGTTGTGTAGTCTTTGTTTGTGTAGTTGTTTTAAGTAAAGAAGCATTTGGTCATGATCTTTCGATACATGTGGTGGCTCCTAAAAGAGCCGTTGTTTTGTGTTTGTCAAACAGTAAACTGTTTACTTGCTGCTGGTGTATTTGGTGACAGCCTTGGTGCCTTCACTGACGGCGTGCTTGGCCAATTCACCGGGGAGAAGAAGACGAACAGCGGTCTGGATCTCGCGAGATGTGATGGTTGACTTCTTGTTGTACTGGGCAAGTTTGGAAGCCTCACCAGCGATGCGCTCGAACACATCTTGAACGAAGGAGTTCATGATCAACATGGCTTTGCTGGAGATACCAGTGTCGGGATGGACTTG
>JAUPMH010158218.1:2094-13401 GCA_032270665.1 Metridium farcimen
TGTCATGTATACGAAAAATAAAAAATAATAAAAACATATAATTTTCCCCCCCCCCCCCCCCCCCCGCCAAGGGAGTGATCCAATACATGAAAGAAGAGAACGAGAGAAGTTAGCTCGCTGAAAGAGCACTGATAAAGAACCTCGTCAGTTAAATAAGCAATGACAGTACCATAGACGATTTTTGACGTCATTTTTGACGGTTTTCTAAGGGTTTGCAGAAATCAAATTATCCAAGATCGATGGCGGATCCAAGACTGCGGCCGTACAGAACTAGTTACATAAACCCTATGTCGTCGCATTTTGCTGACATTAAAGGAAACTGTTGCTGGCGTACCATATACCCTCTTAGTTTCATTGTCATCACTTTAATGCTCTTGACACCCCAGTCTTAGAAAGTTCAAAAAAACCTAGGCTAAATAACAATGTGATGCAAGTCAACAACCAATTATCAAGCTGTAGTTGCTATTTGTAATTACTTTTACTTACACTCCCTTAAGTACAAAGAAATAATTACCAGATCTGTTGGGATCGTTCTTCCGTGCTCGGCACTCCTTCGCATTGCTGATTCTAAAACGGTCAAATTTGAGGTCCCTGTAATTGGTTATTGGCTGATGGTATTGCTTGATTTGGTCATCACCCGCGCGAAAATAGGCTCTGCTAAGATGGCGGACTCTGAGGCGTACCTTATCCCAAACGCTTACAGGTTGCTTCTCAGGGCCATAAAGCTCAATGTACAGCTGTTAATTATAAAATGATTGTTATAAACCCTTAACTCCCAAGAATACCAAACATCAAAATTCAAGAAAAATCTCAATGTTCAATTTGTAAACTATTGAAATACAAATGGTACACTACGAAAAAGGACTGCAAATTAGGTTTGAATTGAATGATCAGACGTTCAGTGACTCAAACATTTGAACTACATTGCATGTCAACGTCTACGTAACGGAATCTGGAAGTGAAAGGGATAATTAAACGACTTAATGACTTACAATGCGACTACTCCAAACAAGGCCATGCAAACAAATTTTTCACAAATCATCTAATCACATTCAAGTATCTAAACAATAGACTTACAGGAAATTAATGATTTAGTAAATTTCACTGTCAAAATATAATGTCAAAGTGTCAACAAAAAAATCAGAATTATATAGTGATTGAATAATTTGTGACAAATTTTTTTAGGTGGCCTTGGTTTGAGAAGTCGCACTGTAATGCGTGGCAAAACAATTCAAAGATTACTGATCCGGAATAATGTTCCCTTAAATTGATAAACAGCTTTGAAGGGTAGAAGTTAAATATTTAAGCTCTATTTACTGATCTATGTTTACCTCGTCAAATGTAAGGATTATTAAGAACACGGTGTGAGATTTCCAGCAAGGCTTTTATCTATCTCGTATTTCTAATCCCTCTCATTAAAAATGAGAGTTAATGGAGCAAATAGTATTTGACATTAAAAAGCCCTCTTGAAGCTGTATTGTCGTACCGTAGACACATCGATGGCAAGGGTGGAAGCGTCATTTACATTTACAGGATATCGCTTTTCTTATGTATAAAGTGAAAAAGGAACTCTGTCCATCGTATGTTCAAGAACTATTTAAGAAGAACAACAGTCGATATAATTTAAGAAATAGTGCTTTATTATAGATACCTAGGTTAAATACAGTTCCTCATGGCAAACAAAGCCGCTTAAAATATCTTAATATATTTTCAAGAATACAATTAGAAAAAAAGAATCTTGAAGCATTAATGCAGGATAATTTTCATGACTGTCATTTATGTAGCAGTTAATGATTTTTTTATTTTATTTATGGAGCTACTATATTGTTTTAACTGTACATGTATATAGGGTTAAGACTATTTGTAAGTTGAATTTGGAATTTCATAAGTCGAATATCATATCGATCGATTATCAATTATTTTATTTTAATACATTATATATTTTCAAGTTGTATAGATTTATTTAGTATTCAATCATTTATTAATTATTGGGGTAATTTGTTTTTTATATTTATTGGTGTTTTTTCCAATTAGTTTACTATATATAACCATTTTAACGCATTTACTTGACTAACACTTGAACAATCAATAATGGTCATACATAATATAACATACTTACTTTTATGAGTCTTGCATTGTGACATGTTGCACAAATTTGATCAACTCCTATATTGAATCTCGTGGAACCCTCTTTAATTTCCTCGAACATCTGCAAAATTAAGAAAACATATATCAAAGCTTGTGTTTCAAATGAAACAAAGAAGACAGTTAGTACTTTATTATGATATTGGTATAAGGAACTTTCCCAACTTTGTGAGATTAAGGGAAAAAGACATCGCCAAAAATAAAACTGAATCGGCTGAGAAACGAATGAATACTGGAGACGGAGGACTCGCAAGAAACGTCGAAACATAGTACACAAACATTACACAGTGAGTCTGAAAGCTCAATCAATGGATCAACAATTTTCCAACTTTCTTACAGTGAAGCTTTTGTAAATAAAATAAGCTCACCGTATCGTTACAATATCGACCTGCATTAGTATTCTACTGATGTCATACCCTAAAGAGACACTGTCCCGCCAAAATATCGACACTTGTTTTACCTAATTTCCTTGCTATATCGTCAAAAGCCACCAGATATACAACTTAATTGAATAAAAATATTCTATAAAGCAAAACAAAAATAGAATTTTGTGCAGTATTGCAAGGATAGAAATGGATCACAGTTTATCAAATTTGATTTCGTGCAAGAGGTCATAGTTTCCTGTTGCGATTTATACTGCTGGACAATAGTGCTGAATATCAGAATGAGTCCTCAGCTGACCTTTATAATTCTTTTTTTTTTCTTCATTCTTGTTTTAAAAGAAAGTTTTTTTTAGATGTTATTTAAAAGTACAATTTTATCCAATCATTATTATATATTGATCATTACTATGATGTCTTTGTTGGTTGCTTGCAACAGATTAACGACTAAATACCTGCTTGTCGCTGATGTTATCAAAACTCCATTTGTGTACGCTTTTGCTGTATTTCAGTTCAGAGAAACACCTTTCAGCCTTTGTTATAACTCCGGACAGTTGTAGATTAACTTTTGTAAGTTCCACTGCACCATTGAGTCGCCCGGTTCCCAGTGCACTTTCTGAGGCGATCCGTTTGAACGAACCCATGAGGTCATCCAAATTCCACAGTGTACGGAAACCAAGGGCTTTTTGAAGCTCGTATATTTTTTCCATAAACGATCGTTCTAGTTCTCTGTAAGTTCCAAGCAGGTTTTCCAGGAACGTCTGCTTGAGACTATTGGTTATAGTACCACCTACATTGCAAGAAAGAAAAAAAAAGGATTCTTAAAGGAAAAAAAAACTACGCTTATCACATAACTCTTTTGAGGAACGAGCTAAAACGTACAAAACACAGTTCTCTCGGCACCAACTTTACCCAAGTCTGTTTATTAAGAATGCGTGGCCACAAAACAGAGGGTTAAAGGTTTAGCAAAAAACATAACAAGGTAATATTGATTGATTTATCAAAGCTTTAAAATCCACCAATTGCAAGCCTCGTCTGCGAAAATTCTTTGTAAAACTTTGACAAGTTCACGTTGTTATTTAATGGGTATTCTTTTCAACTTTTCTCCTTTGAGAATACATCGATGAGATTGTCACAGGTTTACACTTCAAAACCAAGGCTTGGGTGTGAAATTAGTTAGTCTGACGTAAACATGCATAATGGCTAAAGCGTTAATGCGATGGCACATGTAAAATAGCTTGCACATTTTACATGACAATATACCAGAGACAAGTGCAAAAACAGTGGAGGCTTTTACGGATAAGGAATACAATTATTATGAAGTAGGCAATTCATCCAGACAGTGTATCGTAACGGTTCATTAATAGTGTTTATGAAAACAACATCCAAATACTTATACAAATTGACTCGCTTTCATACCGGGTACGCTCAGTTCGGCAATTGCGTTCTCTGTCTTCTCAAGAAGTGGAATATCAAAATTGTTTGTCCCAATGTCGTTGTCGAGGTCCATAACTTTTGCTATCTGATCCATACGAGCTGCTGCTAAAATGAAATATGACTCAATTTCCGCTTTAAGTTGTGCAACGTCATGTGGTCTTGAAGCCTCCTCCAGCAGGCATACTAGGTCAGCGGTAAGCTGCTCTTTTTCCATTTCCAGTTTGGCCTTTGTGAAAACAAAAATAAAATAGTAAGCTTGGGCGAAAAGGTAATATGAAGGAGAAGGAAAACCAAAATTAAATAAGTCTGGTTGGACAAACAATATGAAAAAGTGAACAAAACCATTATGGGGTTGGGGGAGGGTATTCTGTATATTGCCGGGTGGGGTGTGCCGTTGTGACTCTGAAACCCTATACCAGACCATGTTCAGCTTATTTTGTAAGGTACGTTAAAACCTTTTAACTGAGTCTTTAATGTCAGATTAAGTGCTGCGGAACAAAGCTGCACGCGTTTATTCTAGACCTTAACTATAGTTCGTCTGCAAGTTGCTGTCTTAGAGAGGCTTTTCTGGGTAAATCTTAAGATTATAGAAGGAAAATGCATCGTTTAATATTTATTTACAAATGTAAGAACAATATTTGTTCACATAGTTTTGACTTGATGTATCAACAAGATATTCATAGACATAGTACCAGGTCAATTCGTAAGACTGCTGCCTAGCGTAACTGGGGTCTCTGGACTTCAATTAATTGTGCAAGTAATGATTGGAATGTCTTGGATAATGAAATACGCGAAGCAAGGGATATGTTGTATAAACCTTTACGAGACTTGTTAAAAACAACTTTACTTAATTATATACATTGGATAGGGTAAAGGCCATCTATTTACTACTTGTGTATTTCACTCTAGAAATGTTAGCTAATTGAGTAATAATGGGGGAAGGGCAGAAATAAATACGGAAAGGTCAGAGGGAGGATATTTATATATGATTTACATTATTGTATTTTATCATTTTATTATTTAATTTAGTAAAGTTTTCCAGGGCCCTAGCTACTGTAAAACACTTATGTGGTGTAGACTTTCCTGAATAAAGATTGATTATTATTATTATTATAACTCCCAAGAGTGCCAAATATCAAAGCTACAATTTTAGGAGTATATATATATATGTGCAGCCCTAAACAAAATTGTCATACATGTAAATTACGCGATTAACAGTAAAAACCATTGCATGCATATTAACTTCATGATAGCTTGGACGAGTACAATATGTGTAGTCCTAAATAAACTGATTTAGTAACCGATTGACAGTACTAAACCGTGCATGTTACCTTCATGATATCAGGTACTGAAGAGACATCGATTTGATCGAAGTTCAATTCACTAGAATCTGTCAGAATCTTGTGTTTCCCAAACGTCAGCCATTTCTTGGCACTTTGAAGAAGAGAACTGAGTGCGATTCGGCATGGTTTATTGGCATCATACTCGGCAATATTGATAGCTGTGTCAATGAAGGCGAATGGTCCTACTTGTTCATCCTCTCCGGCTACAGCTACCCCAAATGAGGCGGACACAAATCCTGTAATACCCTGAAGAATTGCCATAAACTGTTGTCGCGCTAACCTATTCTGCACTACTTCTTGAGCCTTTTTCAATGATGAGTAAATTTTTATAAGCGTATTGTCCATTCGATTTTCTGCTTCTATAATGCCCTGTATGAACAAAAAACAAATTATGAGTAAAGATTACGTTTCTCTCAGTAAAAGCGCGTGGTTTATCTTATTTTTGTTTTATTTGTTACTTCATTTCGCCGCTTTTCTCTTATAGAGGATATTACTATTATCTTCGAGTGTTGAAATGATCTTTCACGAGTGAGCGCAGCGAACGAGTGATAGATTATCAACACGAGAAGATAACATTAATATCTCCAAGGGACCATGTAATGTTCTGTTTATTATATAACTATATCAATGAAAATAAAATAAAAACTTTTTCGACACTATAAGTTTCCGTAAAACTGTGTAACCATAGTGATGATATTTTCAAATGTGAAAATAATATATTATTTTCACATGTAAAGATATCACATTTTTTAAATAGAGGAATATAGGTATTTTATTGACGATTATATAATAAATTATTTTATTGCCTGCTTCCGTTCGGTTTAATGACTGGCGACGTTTCTCTTTCGGTGGTGCTTTCTCGTATGCGACATACCGTAAATGCAACATTAAACACCAATAGGGTCTTATTCAAAACTCTCCAAAACACTATTATTGATATAAGAACAACACAAATTTGTGATCCTCGCTGTGTGCTACCAACTAAAGGACGGTACCTCCCAATATTGAGGTATTTCTGTTGGTTGCCATTAAACAGTTGAAAATGCAACGGCTGAATTTTGAACCTGAAATTCCACATAATAAAAAACTGCGGAAAAATACCTTTGTATTAGTACGTAAACAAAATCCCTTCAGAAACTTGAATATCTCAGTATACGCAGTAACAAAAGGAGGCACCGTCCATAAACAGTTGAAAAAGCAACCTGAACAAAATTTACGCTTGAACGGAACTCGAACCCATGGCCTTGCGATACCGGTACTATGCTGTATCCACTGAGCTACCAAGCCACATGGATAGATGGTCAACAGTGAGTTTGTCAAGTTTGAACAATTGAAATGAAGAATATAATGCGATTCTAAACCGACCAAAGTGGCTATGTGGGAGAGGGGGTGGGGCCTTGATAGATAGGGGTTGGGGCCTTATAAAAAACTCCTTGAAGCTCAAGAGGTTGAGCTTATTAGAGAGGCGGTTAATAGAATGGGGGGCTAATAGGGCGTTTACATTCTGCAAACCTGCAGATTAGATCGTCTACTGTCAGTGACTATCATCCTCTTTTTGACCAGTGTGTAAGGCTGTCGGGCATGCCTTCATCCAAGCACAATCCTTTTCTATTACTCATGAATAAAACACTGAAGCAAGCAATGTATATGAGGTGATAACATCCATTCTCTTTTAAATACTGCACCTTAACATACATCCTTTTCTCGCTTTCGTCTACGGCTTTGGCTGCGATAAGTCGACGTTTCTCTGCATTGACTTGTTTAGATGCTACTGTGGTCATTAAAGTCGCTATCTGCAAACCAGCATTTTAAGTTAAAAGGGTCAGGTCTTTTCAATGGAGAGTTGACTGAAAGTGCTAACACGATAAGCAATATCCACCAATTTTAATTACAATGATTTTTAATTGACTATTTTGTCCAAAACCGACCATTAGTACCTTAAAACTTCCAAAGTTAAAGAATATCCCCCAAAGTAAGACCGAGAAAATCTGCTTTGCCGTTATCACATTTCGGAAATTCTAAATTTTCGAGTGCGCTCGAAATTACTAAAGCTGACGTCAACAGCACATGCATGGCTATAAAACTATAGGGAGCCATTTAAGATGAAAAAACTTAAAACTTGTTCAAATTTTTCATAGTAATATATATAATTTTAGATCATTTCTGCACTATTTTTATTTTGATTAATTCCCCCTTAACTTGTACGCTTTTCTAACATAATGATAATCCAAGATCAAAGATGGTGGCCATTCCCGCGTCAAATGACGTCATCACTTCACGTTACCCACTATAACGGATGTATTTTTTGACGTACTATGAACCAAAGTTCAAAGCCATAGCTTTGATATTGTTGATGTTACGGAGGGGCAGGGTAGAATCCTTCCCCTCAAACCGATCACAGTAGATCAAAACATCCCGGTCTGAATAGTGTTAAACAAAATGAACACACTTGGTACGTAGTGAAGAACACATTTTTTTATAACGTAATTAGAATGGAATTCCATGGAATTCAAATACAGAAATGGTGTTCATACAAATAAGAAAAAAAACCTATGAAAATGACTATAAATAGAACGAAAACGAAAAAAATAATAATTAATGTGAAGGACCCCAATGGGTGGGAGGCAAACGGTACCTTCAGTCCCGTGCGATGCGGCCCTCCAAATAAATATACACCTATTTCAAAAATCGTTGTCGCAAACAAAGCCACAGTCCACACTCTGATGCCTGCAGAAGATGTCGGTATTTCTTCACTTGTTAGCGATTTATTCATAGCTAGCATATTTTGGTTGTGTACGTACGTACGTTTGTTTTACATGACAATAACAAGTTGTTGTAGTGGTAGATATAAATATAAATATTTCTTAAAAACAAAAAAGTGCAATAAATCACAAATTAAGTCCATGTAACCGACATCCTTTGCAGGCTTTAGAGTGTGGACTGTAGCTCCGGCTGCGACAACGATTTTTGAAATAGGTATATATATATAGGTAGATAGTATTTGCATTACTGACCCGTTGGAAGTTTTCGTTGTTCGTCACCTGTTCCATGATATCGTTGAATGTATTTTCATAAACTTCAGCTGCTTCTTTTATCCCGTTGACTTCATTTTGAATTGTTTCATACTTTACGAGAGGAGTAAAGAGACTGTTCTTTCCAAAAATGTCAAAGCCTTCCTTTCCTAAGAAAGCAAGCTTTCTTTTGGCGTCTAAAAGGAATGCAATGTTATATATTGTCAATGCCTCATCAGAAATAAAAGAACCAATAAAAAGCTTAGCTAACCGATAAGCTTTTGCTTAAAGTTTTATTTAATCTTTTTTATTTGATAGCATCTTTTAAATTGCCCGTTCTGAAGTTCATAAAGGGACTGGGCTCTATTTTACACATTGTAATTGTTCAAAATACGTCTTATCAAAAATTGAATCGTACTGTTAGAAAGATAGCATGAAAATTAGTAGGTTTACCAATTTGATTATATTTTATTGAATAGTAACCATGCAGGCTGTGATCTGTCAAATGCCGCCCAAATCCCATAGAAATCTCGTTAATTCAGAGATGGCGTCCCCCAAATCTATACCGCCTCTATTTTTTTCTGATTTGTGAAAGCCTCCCACATCGTTGTCATTTAACGAAACAGCCCCAAATTTCGAACACTGACAAATTCAATAGGATCTTTCTTATGATAGCATCCGATTTTCAATTAAAAATAAAATAGGCTCCCTAGCTTGAACTTCGGAACGGGCAATTGAAGCTCAACCTCATCGCCGAACATGGCTGACCAAGCCTTTATGGAACAGGCAAATCCTGTCACGGCAGTTTCATATGAAGGTCAGCGTTGGTACTGAAGTGTCTCAGTTCTTCTGTCTCTGCGATTGACCTTTAAGAGAGAGGTGGACTGGTGGACTGTTTGACGCTTGGTCGCACGCTCAGCCGCTTTGATTGTCAGTGACGGTGGTAAATGCTACAGGCAAATGACACATTTTATGAACATGTTACATAATTATCTTTAAATCAGCTGACCTGTCATAATATATTGCACGTCCGTTCTTCCAGTCGTCATGTCGACAATAAATTGCAATGCATGTCTGCCCTTCTGATCATTTGTATTTGCTAGCAATAAGTCCACAGCTTGTCTTCTTATGATGAGAAGAAGATCCTCTGGGAAGCCGTTTTTACTTTGTGCGTCTATTGTCTGTGAGTTACTGACAGAAGACTCGGCAACCATGCCATCCTGTCCCTTAATTTTGGGAGCTAAAAGGAAAAAAATATCTAAATTATCTTCATAGTCTTCCTTGTGTCTTGGAAAACTGGCTAAAACTCTGACTATGGTTTATTCTCTCTTCCAAAATTCACTAGATATTTTGTTTCCCTTAGTGTTCTATAAGCATTTCAAATTTTGTGTATGTCAGAGGTACTTTGGTTTTATTTGGGGGACATTTTGACCCATAAACGTCAAAACTAATCCTCATGGCATAGTTCCTTTAACAAATTCCTTCCATGTCCCTCGTATTCCTTCTCAGCAGAAAGCACGCTAATTACGTACTTGATCCCGAGGCGCCTTTTCGTCCAGTTGCTCCTCGAGAGGCTCCAGGCCTCCAACTTTTGCTGCAGTGATATATTATTCCTTCGCTGCGTCCACTACACGATATTCCAGGCACACCCTGGCCACCGCTACCACCTGAAATTAAGCCCAAATATAACTAAATTTTCAAATATATCTCGTGTGACACACACAGATACACAACAATCAATTATTTTGCCAAGTTTAAGGGAGACATCTAACAAAGTGATTGGTAAAGATTGGAGACAACCAGTTGCAGTGATAGCGGAATATAACGTCATAAGTAGCATGAGTTGATAAGTTGAATGTGTTTTTCACCTTTTCAGTAAACAAATTATATATAATGGTTTAAAGGTTAGACATAAAATACGACAATGAACTTACCATTTCCACCTTTTCCGTTATTGGCTGGTCCGGCTCCAGTCCCCCCGCAGGCCTTCGATTGTAATTGTCCGTTTAATCTCCGGTAGCGGAGGGTAACACGACCAACTGCTCCACCATTCCCTAAATACCAATAACCAGCATTATTAAAACCAAAGGCTCATATGAGCCAACTCCTGAATACTACGCAGGCTTCGGACCCTCCCCTGACTTAGGCGCTAGGCTGTACCTATAGCCCGCCTCCTGCGGCCAACGCCCAACCTTCCCCTCCCTCAAACGCCATTACCATGGGTAAGGCAGGAGACCATTACATATCTCGGGCTCAATGTTGACAACTGATCGAAGGATTGAACATTTCCCTATTTTTCTCCGTATGGTATATCTATATCTCGTATCAACTCTGCGGGCATTCAATGGTTAATGACAAACAATATTAGGTTTTGTGCAGAGAATAAAAACACCTTTATGCTATGTTATCAAACCGTTGTTTATCATAATTTACAAGGATTCAATTCGATCAATACATTTTCTATTACATTTCAAAAGTTCACAAATAATTTGCGGATTTCTGATTTGCGCATAAATTTCTGCGGATTGAAGGCTTCGGCAATCACTATATGTAATGCATCGACGGATTCACCATTATCTACTAGACTAGAGAGCTATATGATATATGAGATATGACGTCTGTGTAATGGAGACAATATATTTGGTCACGGGAGCGAGTCGACTGCAAATAGCCTTCACAACATTGAAGCAAGCTAAAATTGTATAATTATCATCGGACACAGAATTCTGTTCTCTTAGAACATTTCATCTTGATGACACATGATTGACAAAGATTAATGCAACCACAAACCTGTATGTTCTAGCCAATAACATAAAAAATGTCTAACTCGTTTTCGTCTATAGTCAGGATAGAACCCTGTCCCCTGTCCCCTGTCCCCTGTCCCCTGTCCCCTGTCCCCTGTCCCCTGTCCCCTGTCCCCTGTCCCCTGTCCCCTGTCCCCTGTCCCCTGTCCCCTGTCCCCTGTCCCCTGTCCCCTGTCCCCTGTCCCCT